>LOJH01016289.1:27716-38581 GCA_001685095.1 Ellobius talpinus
GGTAGGCCACAGCCTTGTGGTGATACACAGATTAATAGAAATGGGTTAATTTAATATGTAAAAGCTAGGTAGAAATACACCTAAGGAAGTTAGGTGTATTAACGTAGTTTCTGTGTGATTATTCGGGTCTGGGCAGCCAGGAAACACGCCAGCAGACTCCTTCAACACCCCATGGAGTTTGATATCAACTAATCTCTTCCTTCTCTTAATTTTCATTTAGGTTTCTTTCCATGTTGGCCAGAGACTGAGGAAGACTCTAGTACTGGGCAGAGTGTAACTGGGTCCTCTGGAAAGAGCCCCAAAGCTTTCCCATCCTCTGCCTCCTATCCTCATTAATCCTCCCAGTTGATGTCTGGTGAACCAGCTTCCAAGGCCATGCCTCGCTGTCTGACCTTCAATACCTCTGAGAGAGGCACTAGCAGAATACTTAGCTGTTTCATGTTTGCACAAAAAACAAGGACAGTACCATGAGAAACAGGTAGCTGTTACAGTCTGTAACTTGTCACTGTAAGGTGACAATAAGTGGAGTGTACAGCTTCTACCCAGTACAGCTTTTCCAGTTGTATAAATTCACAGTTACCGAGAGGGTACGTGGAGAACGGCAGGTCATTTTTCTAAAGAGAGACAATTCAGACCCAGGAACAATGTACATGCTGGGCATAAGTTATTGGATCCTAAGTGTTACCTGGTGATGGAGAAACAGGCAGCTTAATTTAGGAAGAAGATAAGTCATCTCCAATTCCTGAGCCATGTGTTCTGTCTTCACTAATTATTTTGCTGTGATGTTAGCTAAGAACTTAACCTGTCATCCAGATTTTATTGTTCTCATCATTAAAATGCATGGGTGTCTATTTGTCAGAAGTGGCATGTATGTAAGCGACTCGTGACTTCAAAAGTGTGTTGAGGTGCTGAGGTTCTATAAAGCATCAGGAGGAAGGAAGAGGACTCTTTGGTCAGGTGATCTTTATGAGCAACTGTGCTAGTGGCGTGATTAAAGATGGTTGTGCTCATAAAACAAGTGTCGCATAGGGTTCCATGCCTGATCAGGACAATGCCATCTGCACGAGCGGTGGTAAACGCCACAGGACGACTCCAAGAAGAAGGAAGTGCTCCCTCTGAGCACATATGTTCCAACAGAAGACAACGAACCCTCCCAGAAGACTTAGGGATGCTTGGAGATTTTCATGATGGTGTAGAACACCGTCCTCCAAGCAAATCTACCACCATCTTCATCAGATCAGTGTGTCTGCTTTCAAGGTCCTATCAGGAATGCCGCTGCAGAGCGATTGTTGGTATTCCCTCACAGGAAGTGCCTATAATCATTGAACCCTCACCTGCTTTTCCAATCCCTAAGACATTTGTTTTCAATTCTACCCTGATTGCACATGGGTATCAGATCTCCTGGGGTGTTAGAAATCTTAGGCTTGGAGAGGTTAGTTTAAAGGGGCTCTATCTATGAGGTTTTTGGGAAGCTATAATCCATGGTGGGTAAAGACTCTAATGTGGCTGTTTTGGGGTCACCGACATACATTTCAGGAATTCTTCACCCATTCTCTTACAGGCTTACAGACTTACTTACAGTAAGTCCAATAAACTCATTTGTTCCCTGAAGTGAATGCTGAAAAGGCTGTACTTTGGTTTGTCAATGGAGCCTAAAGAGACAGGAGTAGACTATGCTTATATTTCTCTAGGGAAAGAATTCCTGCAACACATGGCCACCCACAAAAACCCTTCCTAAGGAAACTTTCTTTTTTTTCATTACTGCTAACCCCTTCTGTCAACACAACCATAGTAAATGTCTTTCTGGACTCTTCAGGCAGTGAACATGTGAAACTTTTCATCAAGGAGCAGGATTCATCATGTAAATGGACAATTTTTCCTTTTTGGATGCTCTGCTTGTAGCCCTTGGGGGGCATCAATCATCACAGCTTCCTCCATGTGGTCCACAGAAAGGAGAGACATGAAGGACAAAGACACTCAGAGACATGAACATGTGAGACACAAAATTTACTTCCAGTTTTGGTTTCACTTGTTCTTGAGGCCAGTGCTTTTCCTGAACTTGAATTCTCTAAGGTGACCCAATATAACTGTTAATTACTACAAGTGTTCTTTCTTTCTTACAGTAATCCAAAGTTATCTAAAGTCATAAAAACTGGTAGGCCCTAAAGCAAATTAGCATTCAATTATAAGTTAAGTTTGTATATTTATAACTATTGGCTAGTTTGTTGGTGAATGTTTTAGACATCAAATATTAGTTATAGATTAATGTCTCCAAAACTCTAAAAAAATGAAGATTTTGCCTCCTTCATACAGAAAATTAAAGTGGAGTTGAGAAACAGGATCTAGAGCGCTTCGGCCTAGCACATGTTCAGGGGTGAAGGCCTCCTCTCAGGTTTGTGTTAGCTCCTCTCAACTCTGAGCCCTCAGGCTCATGCTCTTGCCACTATCTCATAAGATTAAACACAGTGTGAGTTCCAAGTGGGAAATATGAAGTCATAAAAGTATACAAAATTTTGGTTTCTCCAAGTTTTCCCAAATTTTCAGCAAAGGAAATCAGTGTGGCTTTGGAATGATGATAGGAAGAAAGAGTGGTTGGATTTTAAAGGAGCCTGCTATCAAAGTGAATCTTCCTGTATGTGATTCTCTAACCCCGAATGCTACAGCTTCTGAGGAGTCAGTTGCAATGGGAAGGAAATTATGTAATGGCCAGTTTGTTCAGAAGTGAAATCTGTTCATTGTTTGGCTGATATTTACCAGTGCCAGAGGTCAGAAGCTACCAGTTCGAGAGATAGTGCATTCTTCCTCAGTGAATGTCTCCCAGTCTGCAGGGCCTCTCAATTCCTTTCAAGTCTATCTCTGTTGTCTTCACAGCATTTTAATCACAAACATTCAGCCAGCCACAAACACATTCCTCTACCATTCCTTCATTGGTGTCTTAAGAATGAACTAAACTGTGAACTCACTTTAAAACAAAGCTGAATAGCTGAAATGTCTGGCTGCTTACTATCAGTCCCCCAAATATTGATTGGTTCAACAGCTGCAAGTCGTTTCTGTAAGGATTAAGTTGTACTCAAGGAAGGGGGAAAAACAGTTGTCTAGAACAAGGGAAGTGTAAAGTTGTCCATAGAAAGAAATAGATACACCCTTAGCTTTTAAAAGTTCGTTTATATGAAAATGGCTTTTTCTGTTATAATCCATCAGATTTCCAGAAGATGAGAAGTATCAGATCATAGACATTGTACACTTCGTAAAGAAAACAGGAGGCAGGATTTGAAGTGCTTTACAAAAACTGAAAGTATCAAATATAAGATGCTTGATCAAACATTACTAAATGTCAAGGCTGCTTTGCAAAGAACAGGAAACCTGCCCTGGGGGTCTTTTCTCATCAGCAGCCCTCTGCCGTGAGTGATCTAATCTGTATCTTTCTGACTGACCAAGATTATGTAACAGTATGAAACCCTTATAGAACAACTGACTAGTACTCCCAGTCCACTGTGGTTTAACAACAGCTCCCCTAACTTTGTATTATAGCTCCTATGGCAATCGGTGAAGGCTCCATCGCCCCAGCAAGCCCTTGTGAGCCTCAAATCCAGGCAGTCGGGAATTCCCATATCTACCCTGGCTCTGTGCACTCAGCACTGAGCATATTTGGCCCACCTAGAGAGGGTCTGTTTCTCAGTAGCCAACTTGTTTATTAAATCATTCAATTAGTCACTCAGGAAGCAAGGCATGAAGAATGAGAGAAGTGATTTGAGAGCCAGCTGCCAGATGCGAATGTCAGCTTTCCTGCTTAACTGAGTGGCTTAACCACCTAGTGGTTTATAGATAGGAATGTTGGTGACTCCATGGGGCTGCAAGAGGGAGGCAGGGCTTCCAAGGAGTTGGTGGTAAGGACCTAGAAGGTCAAGCTAAAAAGTTAGGGTTTCCTTTTTAATCCTGACAAGACGTATTTCTTTTATGACATTTAGGTTTTTGTCACAGTTTATCCTGGTTGTCAAGATGACACATACCCGGCATGATGCAATTTCATTTAAGGAATTGCTTCCAGAAGAGTGGCCCATGGGCTTCTCTGTGGGGGTATTTTAAAAAAAATATTGTTCATTGATATAACAGAGCCCATCCTTCTCTGGAAGGGGTCATCCCCAGACAGTAGGTCTGGGTGGTAAGAAAACTTGACTGCTGGCCCGGAAGCAAGCTAGTAAACAGTGTCCTCCATCGTTTCTGCTTTAGCTCCTGCCACCATGTTCCTGTCTTAAGTTCCTGCCCCAGCTTCTTTCAATGGGGGACTGGAAACTGCCTGTAATCCGCAACAAATGCAGTCATCCTCCAGTTGCTGTTGGGCCATAGTGGCAGAAAAGCAAATTAGAAGAGATCAGAGGTAAAGAAATTTTAGTTAAGAAATGGTTAAAAATGATGCAGCTTAGCACCAATAGCACATGAATAAAGGAAAATTCTAATTCACAGTGAGACTTTTGATAATACATCCACTGTAGACTGTTTCCCCATCTCTACCTGTTCAATATTGGTTACAGCCTTCAGTTTTGTCTTAAGAGTGTTTCCTTTATTGTACTGACTATGGTACCCACCAACGCTTGCTTTATACCTCTTAAAAGTTTCTTAGGATAACTTTTAGTGATCAAAGTCTCATTCATGTAGAAGCTTTACTGTTTCGATCTGTTGTGACTGGGTGACCCTAGAGCCTCAGAGTCTTGATAGAGGCTTCCCCAAAGGGAACTTAACAGTGTTCCTTACAGAACAATAGGTGATCTCTGCACAGGGGTTGCCAAAGATTTCTACCCTATATCTTAAGGCACTTTTGCAAAGTGGGTGTGCTAGGCAGTGTTGATNCTAATAAAGTCATAAAAGGCTCAAAGATGAACCCCTCAGGGTAGGTTAGAGGGAACAGCGTCTGCATTTTTTGCCTATGGACTGTGAGAGGTTAGCATGCTACCTCAGGTTGGACAGTGAACTCTAATACCACCAGGGTCTCCATGCAGAAGAAGCACATAAAAGGAGTTGTGGGGAGCATTGACTCCTCTGCTGGCCAGCCATTGGCTACTCATGCTACTTCAGAGTTCAGTGTTGCAACTTCAGGGGCATGGTGTGCTTGCTGTGAGTGCTTCTTATCTAGAAGTGCAGTGTGATGGGGAGGCCGGCCACTAGGTCATGCTTGCATTTTATCCTGCATGTTTGGACTACAGTGGATGGCAGCATTCCCTTTGATCTACCAGCTCACAAATAATGACACGGAGACTTTTTATTAATTATGAAAGCTTGCCCTTAGCTTAGCCTTATTCCCAACTGGTTCTTAAAACTAAAATTAACCCATTTGCATTAACCCATGGTCTGCCACATGGCTCATTACCTCCTCAGTACCTTGTGTCCCACATCCTATGCTTCTGGCTGGTGAATATTCCTGGTTGTGTTTATCCCTCTAACCTACCCTGAGGGGTTCATCTTTGAGCCTTTTATGACTTTATTAGCATGGCATTCTTATTGTGGACACCCCAGGCAGCACAACCTCAGTTAACATAATCAAGAAACCCCTCATACTCATGCCCAGAGGCCCATCATGAGATTCTGTCAATCAACACTGCCTAGCACACCCACTTTGCAAAAGTGCCTTAAGATATAGGGTAGGTTGTGTATCCCAGAGTTCCTATCTCTGCCAAGAAGTCCCGCCTTGCCTCTCTTGCCTAGCCATTGGCTGTTCAGATCTTTAGTAAACCAATCAGAAGGTGCCTAAGGAGGTGAGGAAAGACAGAGACACATCTTCACACAGTGTGTAAAAAGATTAACCCAATATTTCCTGAGTATGGCCGTGAACTGTGTGAATAGAGAATAGAACCTGAGAAACAGTATGCATTTATTGCTGTCTATTCCTAACTGTAGAAAGAATACTTCAAGCCCATGCTGCCTTGACTTCCCCACTATGCAGGGATGAATTACACATTGACAAATAAACATTTTATCCCCAATATTCTTCCATTGGAATATTTTATCACAGCAACAGACAAAGAAACTGAGACATTAAGTGATGTAGTTTTGGTTACATGTAATAGGTGATATTTTTTGTCCACAATATTTTTCTTACTTTCATGAAGTTTCAAATGTTTTCTTTTTTCTTATACTTCCATCCTCTGATGGTAGAAAATGCAATCATGTCAATTCCAAGTAAACACAAACTATAAATTTTCCCCTTCAATCCTCTGAGCTGAAGTGGTCCGCATGCCAGTGGGCTTATGTAACAGCAAGGCTTTAAATGACTGGGCTTGGGGAATCAGAGGCCTTGCCCAAGTTCTTCTCATGTTCACAATGTCGCCCACACAGTGTGTTTCACGCCTGTCTCTGTATGTCTTGGTGTCTGTCTCCGTTGGTATCTGTGCAATAGCCTGTTCTGTTCCTACATGCTCCACTCTTACTGGCTCCACAGAGAAGCCACCCCTCCCTCCCTGTGACACGTCTGTCCTTTCCTAAGAACTTAATGAATTTTCCAATTGTTTACAACATTGCCAACAGCTGGAGGTGTGAGTCATCTTCAGCTTTCTCCTAGGCACTTTGGTGCCAGGGTTCTACATTTGCTGACAGCCGTGCTTAGGCTTGAGGATCCCTAGGAGGCGTCTGTGCCCATAGGTTACTCGGAAGGTTGGCCCATGCCATGATCTAGTCCTAGGTCACTAATCTTTGGCATAAGAACAATATGAAGAAAGTGGCATGGAGCCCTCCTCAGGAGACCTTTCCCACCTACGTCCTTCCCACTCCCTTCTCAGGCCCTCTCTCTCTCTCTTCTTAGTCCTGTATTATTTTAGGTTAACTTTCAAATAGAAAATGTTAGCTGTTTAAATAGAAATGTTCTTTTCATCTCTACTGTTTACATATAATGTGATGTATTTTGACCTTTAAAAGGCTGGCTCCAATAACTCAAATTTTTTTTTGGTATTTTCCATACTTTTTTTAGTCTTTAACATTGCTCTTTTAAAAGTTTATTTGTTTTTACATGTATGTGCGTGTACTACATGTTTGCAGGGAGGGGGAGGCCAGAGAGCGGTGTCAGATCTCCTGAGATGGGCATGGCAGGCAGTTATAAGCTGCCATCTGGGTGCTAGGAATTGAACTCAGATCCTCTGGAAGAGCAGTCAGAGAACTTGCTATCTTCGTGTTATCTCCAGCCCTCCTATCATTTTTTTCTTTAAAAACTGACTCTTCTTTTCTCTTTGTGACTTATTTTCCCCCAATATGATTATAGTTCACACTGGTTGACATTGATATAACCTTGTCTTGATAAAATTTCTATAGGATTCAGATAAAATCTTTCTTGGTATCTATGGAGAGACAGATGCTTCATATCAGGATTAATTTTTCTGAACTCTGTTTTATGGGCGTTCATGCTCATCTTTTTCTGAGGTGGAACTTCTAAGATCTCTTTCCACCACCTACTGCAAAAGGACAAGCTCTGACTCACATCTGGCCTGGCCTACATCACATTCTATACTGGATGTGGAGATTCTAGAAAGAGGAGCCCTGATCCCTGGACCTGTAAAAATTGGCATGTACTATTTTGTAGCAAGACCTTTCACAACAGGGGGAAACTCCTAAGATGGAAACCAAGATAGAATAAAAACAAAAAGAAAAACAACAGGGGGGCATGATGACAATTTCCTGTGTATGTTGAAATTTACTTAGGTGCATAGTGATAATTCTATGATTCTGTCGTTTATATACAATGTTGCCTAGTGGTGGGTATATTACCAATGCATCACGGGTAAATATCCCTGCGTTCCCTATAATTTTTTTAAAGCACAGAAAATCTAACATCTATATTCCTCCCCCCATGATGAAATTTTAAGATAACCCATTTAATTTCTTTCTCTGTATAAAGCTTTAGTTGTATGTCTGTAGGGATAGGAAACACTGTGTCTTTTTAAAAATAAGTAAAATATGAGGCCCAATATAAAAAATATAGCTGTAGAAATTGTCAAAAGATCTAGGTGAAGTATATTAAAAGAAGACAAATAAGAAACATCTGCATATGGCTAAGGAAACAGAAAGAAATCCATTCACAAGACATTCCCACTGTAGCTTTGAGGGAGGACAAAAATAGATCGTTATAACTATCTGTTCTTTCTCAGCCTTGCCTTTCGCTCGGCCCTCCTGCTCTCTCCTTTCTTTTCCCATTGTTGCCAGTGCTTGAACCTGGCAAGCTGGTCCTGGTAAGAGACCTTTGTGTTAATATTACCAGTTTTCACCAAACTGATTGCCATAGATCAATTTCAACAATTCGGTAAGAACATAAACCTACACACAAGGGTTTAGGGGCTTTTCTTTTAAAACTTCTATAAGAACTTTTGATTTTTTTCTTTGTAGTTAGTCTACCAGTATTTCCCATACAGTGCTACCTTGTATCTTTGGCCTTTTGTCATAGTAATGTGGGAAATAAACATAGCATGTCTTGACAGTATATGTGTATTATTTTTTAATCTAAAGTATACTTCTGTGTAAGCTTGCCCACAAATGTGTTTCCACTAAATCTGAGATGCCTAGACTCAATGGTGAGAAACATGTCAAATATCATTTCCCTGGTCTTAATAACTTAGTTCACAGAAGAGCCCTTCAGATTTTAGTTGGATGCAGACCCAGTAATTTTCAAAAGGGTTGAGTGGCTGTTTGTTTTTGACCAGATAGATACCTTCTTGTGAAAAAAAGATGGCCTTAAATTAAGATGAAGATGTTTCTTTATATAAAAATAAAGCTATCATCATCCATGTCGACCAACTATGTTAATTAACTAATGTTAATTGTGTTGAGCATTTTAATGGTGGTTCTCTGATCAATCTTGATTAAAAAACATAGGAGAGAATGTATGTTATATATTATATATATGTTGTCATGTGTATCATCATCTTCATTGTATAGGTATCCCTAATGACCAGCAAGTGGTAGACTGAGGTTTCAAATTTAGATGGGTGGATACAAAAGTTCGCTGACATTGAACAGTACAGAACGTGATGGGCTAGGGTGTGATTTGTTAAAGTTATTTTGTACCCAGTACTGAAGTTCGTGACTGATGATGGTGTTTTAAGTATATATTTAGCTGCTTTGTTAGCAGGGAGACTTTTGCTAAGCATACCAAGACACATGGTGGATCAGCTTGTTTTACTTTACGACCAGAACTCCAATTTGAACATAGTTGAAGAGAACAAAGATATTGCCTGTCTTTTTTTACTGCTGTCTTCCCAGTGTTTAAAAAAACTGACCATAGCAATTGCTCAATGAATATTTGTTGTATACTGAGCACACATATAAAACCACAGCCATAAAAATGAGCACTGTATCAGATACCCAGATAGAGTGAAAATTAGACTGTGTGCTCATGGGAAATTGAATCTGTTTTCTCAACTCTTCAATTTTGTGTGTGTGTGTGTGTGTGTGTGTGTATACAAGCATGTGTAAACATTATTTGTGTCTTTTGGTAGGTTTAATGAAATTGTCATATATATAAAAGAACATTCAATGGTGAGAGTCACAGTAGTACAAACTGTTATAGTATAAATTTAAATATGCTCTCAGTCATAATAGAATATGGTACAGAGAACCTACAAATGCTTCACACAAAAATGTATGTTTAGAGGGCTAATTGTTTTAGGACATCATAAGAAGATGATTAAATATTTAGGCATCTAGTATAATAGCTTAGTTTGAGAGACATTTAAATTATAGTTGTTCATTTGTAGTCTCTATGTTTTCTATAAAATAATTTTCTTTCCTTGTTCTCAATTCTTACATGTTTATTTTTATTTTTGTCTTCTTTTACCTGCTAGAACTCACAGCTGAATGTTGACTCGAACAATTACATTTGAAATCTCATTTTATTCTTGATGATTTTAAAAGAATGTACTACAACACTAAAATAGATAACATGGAGAGGAGAAAGGTTGTAGAATGGAAGAAAATATTTTGGGGGGTATTTACCTAACAGTAATATTAATACATAGGCTATTTAAACCACTCAAAAACTTAACATACAATATTCATGAAATATAGAATCAATGGCTGGATAAAGGAATTGAACAGATAGTTCTCAAGAGAAAAAGTTCAAATAGCTCATAAATATACAAAATGTTCAATTTTCTTAAGCATGAAAACTGCTTATTGAAACTGAATTAAATTTCATCTGACCCTATATCAGGATGGCCGTCATCAAGAGGACAGATACTCACAAGGGTGTAGTGGACAAGGCCTAGGGACTCTTAACACTGCTAGTGTGACTGTATGTTAGTGCAGACACCAAGGAAATCAATATGGAAATTCCCCCAAAATCTAAAAATAGAGATACTACATGTCCCAGCTGCACCAGTCCTGCTTATAAACCCAAGTTAATACAAATCAACACCAAACAGAGATTCCCACACACCATGTTTATTGAACTATTTTTGAGCTATTTTATTATTATTGAGCTATGTTTATTATTAACAATTCACAGCAGTTATAGAATCAGAATTTGTGTCCATCAGAAACAAATGGATGACAAAATGAACAATTTTGTAATTAGCCTCAAAGAAGTATGAGATCATCCCATGTGCAGGAAAATAGATGGAAATGTAAATAATCATGGTAAGAAAAATTAGGTAGGCCAAAAAAGACAATAGCATGCCATATGCAGAACTTGGACATTGTATAGTATGTGTGTGTCCTAATTAGTGTTTATCATCAACTTGAAAGATCCTAAAATGTCATAATAAAGAGTCTCAATTGAGTAGTTATCTGTAGCATGTAGGTATGTGATGGGTTATCTTTATTGTTTAAATTAAATTAAAATGTCATAATAAAGAGTCTCAATTGAGTAGTTATCTGTAGCATGTAGGTAT
>LOJH01016290.1:7393-22922 GCA_001685095.1 Ellobius talpinus
TGGAAGAGCAGGCAATGCTCTTAACCACTGAGCCATCTCTCCAGCCCCTGTTGTTGTTGTTTTGAGACAGGATCTTGCTGTGTCACCCAGGCTGGCCTCAAAGTTACACGATCCTCCTGCCTTAACTCCCTGAGTGCTTAGAGTTGCAGGTGTTTATGGTTTTGTATCTGGCTTACCTACTAATCCTCACATTTAAAAATACATAATTTAAATTTTCTTCATCATTATTTGGAGATCATTTTCATATATTTTAGGATGTTTCTAATGCACTAGGTTCCCATAGCCCCACTCAAACGCTCCTTAATTGTGGCTGTCTCTCCCTACATTCCCTCCCTCAGCCTCATCTCTCCCCACCACCTGATCCTCCCATTCCAGTCTCATCCTGTCATGTCCCTGTCCCCCTTATCCCTATTCTCAGCCCACTCATAAAGTCTATGTGCTATATGAATATTTATATAAAACTACTATAAAATCATTTTCAAGTTTACTGTTATAGACATTTTATCACATTAAGTTCCTTGTACATTTTTACTACAAGTAGTTGATAAAAGTCCTTGTGGTTATTCTTCTGCTCTGTAATAGCATCTTATCTAATGAAACCTTAACTTCATTCACTGATAGTTTGTAGAACAGCTGCACTCCCATTCCTCATGTCCAAACATTATGGGTTTTATGTCCTTTTACAAAGCTTGGACTTCAGAGTTAAATGGCAGAGTTGCAAGGAGTTTGGGAATGCCCTGTGTTGGTCTATATGGGAATGCCCCATATAGCTGAACCCATGAGGTTCAGCTAGCCAGGATGGTAGGACGAAATGTGAAGAGGGCCAAGACCTCAGTAACAAATCCCGCAGGCTGCTGACTTCAACAGCAGACTGAGTCCTCGTGGTTCTGAGAGCTGGAAGCCTGTAGGACCGGCTTCTCCTGAGCTTTTTCTCCTTAGTTTACAGATTGTTGCCCCTTGCTATGTCTTCACGTGGTCTTTCCTCTGTGCATATGGTTGTGTCCTGATTTCCTCTTATAAAGACACCGGTCACATCACTCAGGATCCACCCATATGGCATCAGTTAACCTCAATGATATTTTCCTACCCTTGTGCTGGAGATTGAACACAGAGCCTTGACCATCCTAGCCCAACACTGTACCATACCACTGAGCTGCAGACCCTGAACACCGTTTTTAAAGGCCCTATCTGTAAATATATTTATACTCTGATGTCCTAGATGTGTGCTTCCACACACTAATTTGAGGAAGAGGACACAGTACAGCCAGCCCTAGTTACCTATGTTGATAATCTTAGTCTGTCAGGAGCCAGTTGGCTTTATAACCCAGCACTTTGCTTTGGTCCAGGATGTTCTTGGCTCTTGAGATTATTATATGTTCAAATTCTGTGTCAGTCTCAGAGATTATTGGAAGAGATTAAAATGATGTTATTTCCTGTGACACCACAGGCTTTTGTTTATACGTATTCCTGTGTCTGCTTTGTGCTAGATGAGATACAAAAAATAGGTGAGATCCATAATAGGTGAGATACAAAATAGGGCTGTGACTGGGGTGAGGCAGATGAGGGCCTGTCCTTAGGCAGTGATGTCACAATGGCACCAAAACTTACCAGCCAAGATAATGGATATTTTGATGTTATATTTTAAAAGTTAAGAGGAATGCTTTAGAAAGTTCATAATGAACAAAATTATAAAAAATCTGAATCAAGACAGAATCAATATTTCTGGTGTCTTTCCTATTGCCTCAGTACCAGAATGATTTGACTGTGCTACTTTTAATCCATCTTATCTCAGACTTTTGAATTTGCTCATTGTGGATTGTGTTTTGCATTCATTTTGATGTATATTTTTAAAATTCTATTAATATATTCTGTGTCCTGTCATTCATACATGTGGTGAGCACTCTGAAGAGCACTTTCTGTGTTTCTCTCCCTCCATCCCTGTTCCTTGCTCAGAGGCTTCCTTCTTTCTCTCATTTGCTTGGCTCCCTGGACCTCCAGCTGTAGTCTCCATCAGCTCCAGGTTTCTCAGGAGTTTATGCTCACAGCTAGTAAGGGGCAGAGTGTCCACAGCTGACCCACTGCCCTGTGGCTACAAGGCCTCCTGGTGGGAAATGGCTGGATTTGTGGTTCTCCTCCGGGTCTGTTCCTGCTCTTGGGTTTTTTTCCCCTTTCTGTGACACTGATGTAGTGGCTTATAGTCAGTCCTGTTGTAGCTCCTCACTGATGTGGATGCGGGATTCCCTGCCTTTGAACCCATCAGCCTCCGTGCTCAGTGTGTTGTTTAGTAACACATCCTTGAGGCTGACAGATTGGACTTCTTGCCACCGTGACTATCTCTACCTCTGCAGATGGTGAGTTGCTTTCATCGTGCCTAGAGTAGCAACACTAACTTCTCACTGGTGGAGACCCAGGGCTTTCCCTAAGAGACTTGTAATAAAATCCTGGTAACTCAGAGAGCTACCAGCAGTGAGTGGTGGGACCTAGGGTAAGATAATGGAAAAAGAACACAACCCACAGTCAACACACACCAGTGCTTCCAAATTAACTTGGCTCAAGGCAGTTCTCCTTTGTGATCTTTGGAGCAAAGGCCAGCACGATAGTTGTAGTGACTTAGCAGTGGTTTAATTTTGGAAGCTCTAGAACCACATAGCATTGGGCGTTGAGGAGAGACAGAAAGCAAGCCCTTTGGAGCCCCCGGAGGATATGGCTATGTGCAGCTGCTTCCAAGTCACAGTCCTCACTGCTTACAACCCTGAGGAGAGAGAGTCCAGCAGGGAGTGCCTCTGCCAGAATGCTGGACACCGAGTCCTCTAAGAAGAGGCTATTTATACAGTCCTCTGTGCAAAGACACTCAGATCACATTACCGCAGGTGGTTTGGGAGCGCTTGCTACTATGCTGCTGTGCCCTCCATGCTTCCTGGAGAGGGCAAGGAAGCCCTGTCTCCTCCCTTCCCCTGCCCGTGTGCATGTACAAGCACAGGTGCGGAGGTACAGTGGTTGTTATGGAAAGAAAGACTGGAATACTGAGGGAGGTTCGGATGGGCTTTTTTTGCTGTTAGTACTGACTGCTAAGTATTTCTTACTTTTAGATTTATTTCTTCTGGATCCTGCCCAAGCCTTGTGACTCTGGTACATGTATTATTTACATTTCTTCAAGGAGGAAACTAAGGTACAGCAGGGTTAAATGGCAAGCTGAAGGTCATTAGATTGCTAAGGAGTAGAAGACCTAAGCCTCTGTGATTTAAAAATCCATGCTGTATGACCTCATGCCCAAAACTCCCTGCTCAGCTACTTACTTGGTAACTGCCTTTGTTTCTTCATTAGAGGTGGACTTGAAATCGAGTGGACTCCTGAGGGACTGGTGTGTTATTCAGGACTAGGCAGAGCTGGGCACATAGCAGTCATTTGCCCTTCTTGTCACTTAAAGTAACTATTTCTCCATGCCCATGGTTTTATCATCTGGATCAGCCAACCTCTAATTGATAATTGAAAGATGCTTGTTTGAAACATGTACAGATGTACTTATTTTCTTGTGCATATGTCTTGTACAGTGCAATCTAATGGCTTACCTAGCATTTACATCATCTTAGGTGTGTTAAGTAATTTGGAGATGATTGTGGGTTCCCAGGACACATTCAGGTTATAGACAGGTGCTATATATATATATATATATCTTTCTATGGTTCTTGTGCTTCTGGTATTTTCGGGGAGTCCCGGATCAAACCTTCATGAATTCTAACACACAATATTCTGTATTATTACATAAAACAATTTTATCTGACCAGCTGCATATACCATAAAGTCTTACCAAGAAAAGTCGTGTGTCAGTGTTATTCTCCAGTAACTGAAGCCCTGATTTAAAGCTCACGTTTGCTCTTAAGCACTACTGCTAATGGATTTTTCCTTGTAAGAAACAACCAACCAAACTCTCAACCTGAATCCTATTCCAGTTCCATCTCTGTTAGGAGATAGCCCAAAGCAGCCACTCTGTCTACAAAGAGCCAATTGGCTAAATATAGTTAGTAAATAAACTCTGCTGGTGGTCAAAAGGTCTTCATGATATATCCCTAAGGGAAAAAGCAGTGTTGAGCAGTATGTGTAGTGTGTACATGTCTGTTTGAAACAGAAACATGCAAGTCTCTCCTAACTGTCTCGGGAGCTTCCTCTTGGGCAGAGCAGGCGCCTGAAGTATGAGCAAGCTTTGTCTTTCACTGAATACTCCTTGTATTCTCATTGGAGTGTGTGAAACTGTGTGTCCATTTAAGCCATTCAAGTAAATAAAGACTTCACTACCTCTCCCCCAGCCCCCAATTACACCTTTGTTGGCTTTTATATTGTTTATTAAAGCCACATTTGATTGGGCTAATAAATGATGACGCTGTTGGCCTGCCCTTTATGACACCGTGCATCTTGCAGCGTGTAATACTCCCTTCAACAAGCTACTTATTGTTTATAAGTAGAAGCTTTGAGAGAAAGCTGCAGGATCAGAATGTCCAAGCTGATCTTAAGGGTCAGTGGGAAGCATCCCACCTCCAGGTTCTGACCTGGGGTCAGGCAATCTGTGTATCTCATTGACCCTACTTACACCTCCTCCAGCTCAGGGCTGGGCCATGATTCATGCTCTGGTCCTGAATCATCAGGAGACGGTTTATAGAAGCTAGGCATTTCAGGGAGATTTGTAGTGTTTTGAGTGGAAGTAAAGTTTTGGGTGTGGGGATGGGTAGGTGGGTGGAGTCAGTGGGGAGCTGCTAGGGCACAGGGCGTGAGGAAGAGTAGAACCCTAGATAGTGAAAGCATTTCATCACCCACTATCCTTAACCTCTAAAATGCCTGTATTCATAGAGACTGCTAAACATCCAGCACCCTGTTTTCCTTCGGTGCCCCAGCAGTGCTATTTTTGACCAGTCTCTATTTCATTCTGGCAAACAGCTCTTCATGTCTCAGAGCGAGTTCGACGGTTTTGCCTTCTGAGGATTGCATTCTCTTTTCGGCAGGACAAACAACTAGGGAGCCAATAGCGGTGGAGCTAGCAGCTTATGTTGAACTAGCATTTTTTTCTCTTCTTGAAAGTAGAAACGATATAAAAGTTAGCTAGCTGTGCAGTTAGTTCCTCTCCTTTGGGCTCCAACTGTCCTCTCCATAAATCAGGCAGCCCTGTTGAAATTAGAGCCTGCTATTTCTGACCAAGCCTGTTGCTCCGGGACTGCTCATCAAGACATACAATTCCCTGTTAATCTTTAGCCGTGGTCTACTGTTCCTGCATAATCCACTTCCAGCAGGCTCATGAAAATGTGAAGTGCTAGCCTGCCCCTTCGCCTCTCACACATTTAGTTCTGTGGTATGTATCAAGTGCAGCGGTGTGTCATATGCATAGCAGAGCTGGCCCGAGACCAGGTTCCTTGGCTGAAGTTCACCTGCACTGAATCTCATTCTCTTTTCAGGTTCAAAATCAAGTTACAGTAAGCAGGCAGGAAAACAACCTTGATGTTACCTGAGGGATTATGAGTGTTCAAGCCTGTCCCATCCTTCCTAGCCTGTGAGCTTGCTCTTTTCTGATTTGTCCATCTTTGTTCATCTCCTGGCTGTGTCATATATGTGAAGTACTAGTCTGGGGTCATAGGACCCCAGGCTATATATTTAAATGGACTTAAACTTAACTATAATGTAAGGAATAACAATTGCTGGTATCTGACTCAAAGTTGTTGCTAAGATAAAATTACCTAATGCACATGGAATTTGGGCTGTAATTACAAAGAAGCAACGGGTATTTGTTAGAAAACTTAGATCCTAAGCTTGACTCCCTGAGCCACTGTCAGGTGTTTGTGGTGACCGTGGTCTGGTTATTGCACATCTCAGTATTTTGGCTGCTTCATTGGTGTACTGGGATGTTCCTGGGATCTTGGTATCTAAAGATGAGGCGTAGCGCATGGAAAGCTGCTCCTAGAATGGTGCCCACCTCAGTAAGTCTCTAGCAAAGCACTGTTATTTTTATTACTACCGCCATCCTCTGATTTCCAGTAATCCTTAAGAAATGAGTGCTTGAGCTGGTGCCTTTAATCCCATCACTCGCGACGCAGAGTCAGGTGAATCTCTGTGATTTCGAGGCCAGCCAGGTCTACACAAACTAGTTCCAGGACAGCTAGGACTGTTACACAGAGAAATGCTGTCTCAAAAAATCAAAAAAAAAAAAAAGAAAAAAAAGAAAGACAGAAAAGAAAAGAAAAAATGAAATGAGTTCTTATGCAGGATGACTTGCTGGCAACAGACTCCTGACAGGTTCTTTTTACTCTGATAAGATATGAGGGTCCTTTCTAGTAATCAGCACGCTGGTGGGTATTACGAAGATTTATTGGTTGAGATTAGGACTAATGAGAGTTTTCAGTACTTCCATACTGTGATGGGAAATGGCAGGGCAGGAAGAGATAATGGTGAAGCAGAAACTATGTGATTTAAGGGGCAGTCAGATAAGAGACTGTTAAAGTAATTAATTGTCTATTTCCACAAACAAGGCCTCTTTAAGTGGAGAAGAGATCTTCCACATGACACAGACCTGCCTTCTCCCTGCCAGATGCTTCAGTTATGGAGCTAGTGAAAAAGGCATTCTGTGTCCCACAGTCAGTAATTGCCAAGCTTCGTTCCTAACTGACTTTGGCTTTGAAGAAAGCAAATGAGATAATTCAAGCCCCCACCCCTTCTGTTCATCTCTGAAAAGATGGCAGGCAGCCATATTATTCAAACAAGTATCCAAGTTGTGTACTTGTTTGAATACAGCTGTCATTTCTGTGTCTTGTCCTCAAATGGAGTAAGATGCTTTTTGCAAGATATACCTCCCTTAAGAAATTGGGAGCAAGATAATCCATTTTTATCCCCTCAATTCTTCTTTTTAAATACTATTTCTTTTTAGCCTATCCCCCCAGAAGCTTGACTTTGTACCTTGGGTTTCTTGCAGCATTTGGGGCTCACATTGGGAGTCTGGTTTTAGATTCTCTTCCCAGATTTAGAAATGTATGCCCATGTAAAGAGGCCAGATTGCCCAGCCTTTGTGGGTAGACAAGCAGGCTGTGCTTCGGTTTGTGGGCTTTCTCTTCCATTAAGAGATATTAACTGTGGAAATCTGGATTTAGAATATTGTAATGGGAGGGGATCCTGGAGAATGAATCCATCTGCAGAGAAGTTTCAAAAATGTCTATTTGTGGAAGCATGGTACGTTTGTTTTTGTTCATCACCGAGAGACTTCAGAGGAAACTCAAATAGGTGAGGGTGTGAGTCCAGCCCCCTGTTACATCAGAGGCACACTGAATCCCCTGGAATACCATACCTGTGTTCAGCTCTCATTCTCATGTCCCCTTGCATGGGACACAGAACTAGAGTAACTTGGAGGGATCAATTCTTCCTATCCCCCAAATCCTTTAGTTCATCAAGATCATTTCTGTGGATGGTCATGGGAACACATTTGGCTAGAACCCACACCATGGCCTGCTTTTACTATTCCTGTTAGTATATTTCTGAGCTTGATGGGAAGCCAGAGCATAGTTCCTCTTTATGTTTATTTCTTACCAGGGATGTGATAAGTGGTTAGGCTTTTTTTTTAAACTTAATGTGACTTGTCTCCCTTTAAAAACTGATTCTAGATCCCTTATCTTTTATCTCACTTCCCATTGTAGCCTTACTAAGGTTAACTACAACACTGATTTGTTAATTTTTTTTGTATGTGATATCTAATTTAAATGCCCCAAGTGACGAATTACTTCTTGTTCTTACAGGTACCTCAACAACAATGAGCTGGCAGCCATACCATCCCTGGGCACTGCCTCCGCACATGTTGTCTCTCTCTTTCTGTAAGTGGTGCCACCTGGAGACCCTGGGCTGAGCGGTTGGGCTGTGGCGGTTGCTGACACTTGCTAGCAAGAGCTTGTGTGTCCGTGTGTTTTCTGGTAAACAAGGGCCTTTCTTAGTGTTGCCTGATAAGGATCACAGCAAGCACTTTGTTTCTCTGTTTGGAAGTTTATGATGTTAAGTTGAATTGTTGCCTCATTTCTAACTTGAGGAGAGTTGGTCCCCGTACCCCCTCCCCCCACACGCCCCACACACCTGCTAGTGGTACATAGGACCAGACTCTTGCTTTTAGTAGTTAAATTCTAGCTTGGGTTAATAAACTAGATTAGAAGAGTGAACTATGTCAGTTTCCTCGGTAAACTCAGTTTACTTTTATGGCCCTAAGAGAGTAAAAACTACCACAGAGCCCTGCAGTCATGCTAACATCAGGAGTTAACTGTCACCATCAAGTGTTAGCTGGGACAAGACCTATGTATGGAAGTTGCTGTACATCTCGGTGACAGAGCACCTGATGGGAACAGCTTGTACAAAGAAAGAGTGGTTTTGATTCAAGGTTTTGGGGTTTTGACCCTTCATAGCGGATGCAGGTAGGCCGGTGGATCAGTCTGTTGCAGTAGGAGCTTGTGGCAGTGGCTGTCCACATGTTGGTATACCAGAAAGCAGGGGCCTAGAACCAGGGTCCTGGTAACCTCCAACAGCCTGCTTCTATTGGTACACTTCTGCTGCATGGCCCTTGCTTCTAAGAGTTTTGCAACCTCCCACACAGTACCATCAGCCAGGGAATAAACGTGCAAAACCTGAATTTGTAGGGGACATTCAGACTCAAATCATAGTGCTGTGTGTTACTGTAGACAAAATATTGAAAATGAGAAAAGGCATACAGGGGCTTAACCAAAAAGGAAGAGGGAGCTTTGAGGGTGTTATCATTTAAGCTGCTCCTAGCCTTATCTGGGGATTATGCACCTGGCTCCACCCTATTCCTGTGGCATCAGGTGAAGTACCACTGGTTTAAGCTCACGCAGCGGTCTTTCCACATATGCCCTGAGTACAGGAATGATGGCTACCAGGTTTCATTGGCAGCTCCCCCAGCAGAATACCTTGTTATACTGGATTTCCCATCTCCACTTACTCCCTGCGTACTTTTAATTTGTTGGCTTTAGGATTCATTGTCTCACCTGTATACATCGTTTTCTCAACACAGGCTAAGCAGGCTGAGCAGAGGGACTTAGCAGGAGGTTAATAAGATTGCTGCTGGAGTAGCTTGCAGATCTGATTCTGGCCATGGGCGCTGTGTCCTGTGCACTTTGCCCTGGAACTTAACCCTTTATGAGGCCTGGTAGCTTGCAGGAGAACCTGTGGAGCAGAATTGTGACACACTCTCTGTATCCTGGAGAAATGACTTACGCTCTTAGAACCTCTTTTCCCTCATTTACAAAATGTGTTCCTTCTCCTTCATACATTCCCCATGGGCAAGGTCAGGACTAATGGGGAATAGAACACACGTAAAGCGTTTGTTACCCCATGAGACATGATACCTGGCCACTGCTTCTGGCTGGTGGCTAGTCACAGCTCTGTGGACCTTAGTGAGCTCTCACTTTTAGGACCATAGGATTTGTGGACCAGCCCTTGTTCTGTGGGAAAGCTGTAACCCTTTTAGCTAGGCAAAGGTCTGGTTTTCTTTTGTATCTACTTGGCCTTTGTGCACGGCATCTGGAGAGTGTTTAATTGCTGGTAAATTAGGTCAGTTAGCCTTATGTGAAGCTAATTAGGGATGTGATAATCCCTTGTGTGTCCATGAAGCACAGCACTTGAAGATTTAACTTGTGGCTTCTGGAAGCCCAGATTGCAGACTAGCAGTTCCTGTCAGCTCCAGGCATGCTAGAGTGCAGAGCATCGGGCCACACCCATCACAGTCCTCATTTAACAAGGCCACTTGCCCACTCATTCGAGTACAAGTGCTCGTTTCATTCCGCTTGCTCCTTACTTGGTGAAGAAGCCAGGGAGGAGTAGCTCCCCAAAACTCTTCTTAGTTGCAAGACAGCGGTAGGACCGAGGCCGGACAAAAATGCCCTTACAGGTGATTCTGAGCCAGTGGCAGGAGGGCCCCTGACATAGTGCCTGGACCTGTGGCTCTTTGAACTTTCCCTTGCTCTACTAACTAAAACTCTGTTTCTGTTCTTTGGCACCAGTGCCAGGGAGCAGTGGGGCTGTTTGGCCCTATTCCCCTTCTTCCATTAGACTATGTTGAAATATATAAAAGAAAAAAAGCCTCCCTTTTTGTTGTGATTGGGTTTGGAAAATGCAGGTTCATGTTGGCAGCCACCTCATTGGTCTGTTCTCATCCCCTCTGACTTGGGCAGTAATTTCTCTGAAACTAGAAGTTGAAGGATCTTTATCGTTTTTGTTTTGAAACTGTATTTCGGGTGCCTGCGGGGAAAAAAAGTTCAGTTGGCAGTCTGGGGAGCATGGTTATCGGCCATTTTGCTCCCAGCAGATGAGCAGAAGGCCCATGTCCCTTCCTCATGGGAACAGGCAGGGAAGCCACTGCAAGTCATTCAGACTTGGAACCATATGCTTTCTTAACCTGCACTGTGTCTCAGGACCGCAGAACTAAGAGGTGGCAGTGTTCTGTAACAACTTAGTGGGTGCTTCTTCTGCCGTTCCTTCTCTTCTGTCTAGAGCTTGCTCCAGATGCTGTGCATAAAGATATGGCAGGGCATGGATGCTTCTAATCTTTACCTTGCAATTCTTTGTTTCAGCTACATCATTTTGTAGTACTGGGGATTAAGCTCAGGACCTTATATATGCTAGGCACATGCCTGTCCAGGTATACCCCAGCTCCATTAAAATATTTGTGTGCGTGCATACGTGTGTGTGTGTGTGTGTGTTCGTGTGTGTGTGTGTGTTCATTCAGTTGCACAGATGTCATGTGGAGACCAGAGGCTAAGTGCTATTTTCAGGAAAACCATCTACCTTCTTTGAGACAATTTCTCTCATAGACCTGAAGCTTACCAATTAGACTAGACATAGTTGGCAGGTGAGCCCCAAGGATCCTCCTGTCGTCACTCCCCCCTTCCCCCCGCTCTGGGATTACAAATGTGTACTACTGTGCCCCAGCATTGTTACATGGCTTCTGAGGGTCGAAATCAAATCATTGTGCTTGTAAAAGGCAAGCGTATTACTGACAGAACTCCAGTTCTGCCTAATACCAGCACTTTTAAGACATGTTTAATTGAGGCAGGCTCTCACTATGTTGTCTAGACTGTCCTTGAACTTGAATTCTCCTGCTTCAGGATTTGAAGTAATAACCACCATGTCTAGCCTAGCTCCAAGTCGTTACTCACTTTGAAAAAATTGAGGATTCGTGAAATGGAGTGTATGTCTGCTGGGGCCATGTGAGTTAGGGAAGCTTGGGCAGCATTCTTGGGGTAAATTTCTCAATAAACGTATCAAGGGAAAGCAGGGACCAGGTGTATGTGTGTCTCTCATTGTCACTGGTGCAGGTGTGACCTGGGATGTGATGTTTCCTTTTTTTCCCTTACTTGTTAAATGTGGGACTTGAAACATGGTAAAAGAATCCTCTCAGCTTTTCACTTTCCTTCTGTGACCTAGAACCTGAGAAGAGGGCAATATAACTAAAAGCACATTTACCCTTCTGCTTGAACTACTATTGGTACTTGAGACCTTAAGTAGTAGGTTTGTGGTTTTCAGCATTGATACCTGCCATTCTGGATGCCAGCCTTAAAGTGTGCTCCTTGTGTCTTTCTTACTCAGGACTGGGTTTTCAGATCATAATTTCCTTCTCTCTAGGTCTCAACCTTGGGAGGCCTCATGGAAGAGGTTCAGTTTTGTGCCTTTACTATCAGGGCATCAAAAAAGAGTTTGAGAGTTTGGGGAGCTGGGATCATCCAGCACAGTTCCAATTGGTTAATGCTTTCTGATTGAAGAAATCTTATTCAATTAAAGTATTTGTCAAAGAACAGGTTTATTTGCATTAGTGTTAAGGATAATGCTGAAGTCATTTGTCCTTAATGACAACAAAAAGCATGAAAACCCAAGGAAAGCTTTTAATAGGACTGGGTTGGAGGGAGGGAGCTCATTTCATAAAAATAGATCTGAAAAAATGAAACAGACTTTATCAAAAGGAACTGAATCTGCCAGCAGATTTTTATATTTGAGATTTAAGAAAAAATTTTGGAAGTATAAGAAACCCAACTTTTGGTTCTCATGGCAATTTTGTATGAGAAATCAACATCATTCCTGTTGAGGAAGAGTTTGTGCTTTTCCTCCAGCACTGCCATAGACCACTGAAGTGGAAGTGGTTCCTCTCTCAGACCAGGGAGCATTGCTGCAGGGACGTGGGCTACTTTGTGTCCTGCAACAGCTGCAGCATACTTCCCATGTGACCCTTGTAGGGGCTGCCTTACTCCTCCAGGTGTGGGACATTTCAGGCCTCATTTGCCACCGTGCCCTGCTCTTTGCTCTTCTCAACCTGTGTCCTTGATAGGCAGGACACCTGAGTTACACAACTACAGTTGTTTGTGACTTTGTGATACTGCTATTTAAAGTTTTCTGTTGTTGCTTAGAAGTACTTCTCTTACGGATTTTAATTATTTCAGTTCGCGTGTATGGTTGTTATATCTCCACACTATGTGCATGCCTGTGCCCACAGAGGTCAGAAGATGGCGGCATCTCACTTGGAACTGGAGCTACAGGTGGTTGTGAGCTGCCATGTGGAATCAAATCCAGATCCTTTGAAAGAGCAGCCAGTGCAAAAATCAATTAACAATGAAAGTGTAATTGAAAAGCAAATCTTAAAGGGGAGAGAGCGGTGATCTGCAGACATCCTCCTTACCTACCCTCCATGAGCATGTCCCTAGAAGCCAGGGATACAGGGAGTTCACTCAGCTTTGGAAATTATGATTTCAGGACCTGAGCAAAGTCCCTCAGAAATTGGTTTGAAACACTGGCAAATGTATACTGAGTCATAATTGGTTGCTAATATACTTTTTTCCTTTTATTTATTTATCATTTTGCTGTGTATTATATTTTTAGCGACAGATAGTAATTCAAGGTCACAGGTGTAACTTTGCTGGATGTAGAACTCTCTTGCTTATGGATATATTTTGTTTGCCTGAAGACCACAGTGTGCAGAGAGCCACTAGTTAGCCATAGAGGCCAGGCAGTGATGGCACACACCTTTAATCCCAGCCAGCACTTGGGAGGCAGAGGCAGACGGATCTCTCAAGAGGAACAGCCACGGTGGTGGCTTACACCTTTAATGCCAGTACTTGGGAATCACAGACCTTTAATCCCAACACTAGGAAGGTGGAGACAGGAAGGGATATGGATGGGCTGGGCCTAGAGAGGAATATAAGTTGGGAGGAGACAGGATCTTAAGGCATTCCGTCTGAGGACTTTTAGAGACAGGAATCCCCATTTGGCCTGAGGATTTCATAGAGGTAAGAACCAGTGGTTGGCTGCTCTGCTTCTCTGATCTTTCAGCATTTACCCTGATAATCTGACTCTGGGTTTTTATTATTAACACTAATTAGAATTTGAGCAACAGTTGCTAATATTCTTGAAGTGGTGTGTGTGTGTATTGTGGCAGGAGTGTTTACTCCTCACCTGAGATGCAAGAGTAGATGAGGCTTTTGTCTTTGTTTTTCCTCAGCTGTCTTTCAAACTTCCCGTGAGTGCATCCCCTGAAAGGGCAGTATTAGAAGACATAATAAAGAGTTCATGTAAAAACAAAAACAAAGAAAACTTTGTTAGTACATGGTGTTTATCCCAGGAAGGATGAAATAATGATCATATTTAAAAGCTGAGGGTTACTGTCAGGTGGTGGACTCATTTTTTACTGTTGTAGAAACTGGGCGTTGTGGGGGTTATGCACAGTTGAGGTGGCTGTAGCTGATCTTCTTGTTGGTGTACCATCTGCCAGCCATCACGAGAAGAAAGACAATCAAGGGTATTGAAAGCTGGTCATGCTGTTCTGATTCAACAGTTCTGTATGGGACAAGAAAATTAGCTTATGTCTTCCCAGATGCTGTTGTACTGCCATGCAGGGTCACTGCCTAGGTTTATATGAGATGTGGGAAAGAAGCCCCAGGTCTCAGGTATCCTTCCCAAGCTCATTAAACTTTGGAAGAGAATCAGCCAGACATTTCCTTATGTCACCTGTGTGGTGACAGGCACCTGCCAGGAATATTGGGCTCCAAGAAGTCACTACTCAGAGTTGAGTGGCAGGAGACAAAAAGCATAAGTACCTTGGATACACTGAGCATGTCCGAGACCCATGGTTCTTAACAGTTTGTTGTTTATTGGTGACCTACTTGGGACTCTCCAGCTGACTTTCCAAGTTACTAGGGAGGGAAGGAGACAAGGAACACTGTTATGCAGCCTAATCTGGCAGGAGCCATATCACCACCTCAACATTAACACACTGGTGGTTGTTGAAGCTTGTCTCCCAGGGCAGGAGTCAGTTTTAATACCTCTGACCTTACTGCTGTCCTCGTCCTTACCTAAGTCTTGGAGAACACTTCTTTGTGTCATGTGACAGTTAAAAGGGATGTCAGGGAGGTGTGCAGTTCTCTCCTTGTTCTAATGGGTCCTCTCTTGTCTTTTCCTAGCCTTGCATTGTGCATAACCCTTCCATTTCTTCCCCCTTTCCAGCCTTCTGCCCTGGGGAGGCTGTAGTCCTTATGGCCAGTAAGCATAAGAGATAATGAAGAACCAGCCTGCCTCCATCTTAGACTTAAAGGCCAACTTATAGTAAAGACAAACTAGATTCATTCCTGTTTATGATTAAACCTCAGTTTCTTAAGAATTGGGCTATACCCCATCTATAACCTTAACTGCAAATAGTCTGTACTGCCTGTTCCAGGAATGGCAAATGTGTCTTTGTTTTAAAAAGTTAATAACCTTGTTACAACGCTACCTTTTCAAAAGGGTTGTTATGGCTACCTGGGACCACCTGGCAATCATGTCCTTGTTTCAGGAGGTTGTTATGACTAACTTGTTATGCTTGTGACCCTACCTATTTGCCCACCAAATCCACCATTTGGAAAGCCCCTACCCCAACCTATAAAAAAAGTTGTCTTCCTCACATCTGGGGCTGCTCTCTAAGATCCAGAGAGCCAGCTAGCTAGTTCCAGGTGCACCTCTAACACAAAGCTTGCTTTAATTAGTCAGTCATGGAGTTGGTCTTTCTCCTCGCAATTTCAGATTTAACAATAAAAGCAAAGCAGTAGGGCACAGGCTGGTTTGCGATGGATTCTGGAGTTGTGCATTAAGGCTGCCGGGCCTGCTGTGAGGCTCCTAGGAGAAGAGAAGCTCAGTAACAAGTGGTCTAGGCCATCCTCTCCTAACGAGCTCCATCTAGCTGCAGAGAAAGATGGACAGATAATCATCATACAAGGGCTGAGCACTGTCTGTGGTCCCTTCTTCATGCATGGCAGGAAAAGCTCTCAGATAAAGCGACATTTTATGCGAGGTTGTGGCAGTAAGAGTGTGGCATAGAGAAGTAGGCAGAAGAGATTAAAGCAAGAGAACAAGCCAGCTGGCAGAGCGACTGAAAACCCTTCTCCACCTACAAAATCTTCAGGAGAAGGTAGGTTTTATGATTTTTTTTTAAAAAAAAAATGCTGCAAGATGCCCGGTGGCAGTAGGCAGCAGAAATGCTGTAGGTCCC
>LOJH01016291.1:1294-16817 GCA_001685095.1 Ellobius talpinus
CCCAGGAGGGGGAACGGTGGGGGGTTGGAAGGACCATGGAAACCCGGCAGGAAGACAGGGTCTGGATTCTGCTCTAAATATGTCCCCTCCCCCTCCTAGGAGAGCAAACGAAGCTTCATGGGAAACAGCAGCAACAGTTGGTGAGCCACGGGGCCTTCTGGGCTGGGATTGGTGCAGTGGGTCTGGCAGGTCAGCTGGTGAAGCTGGTCCAGGAGCACGGATCTCTGCAGTCCAGGCAGACTCCTTTGCTGAGCGCTCTGCAGGGCTCTTCCCCAGGGAAGAAGCGCAAGGCTGGATGGGCCAGGCTGTGCAGGGAGGGACCAGGATAAGCAGGTGGGTGCTACAGATGCTCAGCTCAGAGAGCACAAGGAATCCTCCGAGAACCTGACCATCTGTTCAGCTGCAGAATGGCTGCCTGGGTGCCAGGAAGCTACCGCCCTCTCCTGACTATCCTAGCAGCTGGGGTGGTAGTCCTGTTCCCCCTTGAAGAAGACCCACAGCAAGAAGGCTGGTGTTCCATGGGTTTCCTGAGTGCTGGCCCTGGACACCTTGTAGATGAGGTAGTCATCATGAATGACTGCCAGGGCACTCACTCCCAGTCTCTTCTTTGGACCTCACCATGGCTGGCATGGGCAGAGCCAGGATTCCCTGAGGGTTGCTCTTGGGGGCACTCTCCCCTCTGTTCTGTTGTTCTTAGTTAGGATGGCCAGGACCCAGGGAACAAGGAAGTGAGGAATGGGTGGAGCTCATCCTCCAGGTGGCCCTAGGAAGCTGAGGTGGCATAGAGGGACCTTCATCCCTAAGGTGTCAGCCCTCCAAGCCCTGCACCCAACTGGCATCCAACTTTCAGATGATGCTATACCCTCTAGGTCCCATGCATCATTCCCCAAGCTGGAGCTGGGCCTGGGACACCGTCCCTCCACAGCCCGGGAGCCGCCTACCTGCTCCATCTGTCTGGAAAGGCTTCGAGAGCCCATCTCACTGGACTGTGGCCATGACTTCTGCATCCGGTGCTTCAGTACACATCGCATCCCAGGCTGTGAACCACCATGCTGCCCTGAGTGCCGGAAAATCTGCAAGCAAAAGAAGGGCCTCCGCAGTCTAGGGGAGAGGATGAAGCTCCTGCCACAGAGGCCACTGCCCCCTGTACTGCAGGTGAGGGACTTGATCTCTGCACTCAGAGATCTCTGATTAGACCCAAGGTGGGGGATTAGCTTTGACCCTATTCTAAACTGTCAGGAAGGGGCACAGAGTTCTAGGCTGGACACTCTCCCAACTTGGGGTTGGTCTCATTTGGGATGCTCAGGGGACCCTTCTCTGTCCCACGCAGGAGACCTGTGCTGTGAGGGCAGAGCGGCTGCTATTGGTGCGTATCAATGCCTCTGGAGGCCTCATCCTCAGAATGGGGGCCATAAACCGCTGCCTGAAGCATCCATTGGCCAGGGACACACCTGTCTGTTTACTTGCTGTACTGGGAGAGCAGCACTCAGGAAAGTCCTTCCTCCTGGACCACTTGCTCAGAGGTTTACCAAACCTGGTGAGGGCAGGGCTGGCAGAAAAATCCAGGGAGGCAAAGCAAGAGAGCCCCAGGCTGGCTCTGGGAGGGAAACATCTCTGGGGATGCAGACTGGACCACCTGATACCTTCTTCTCCATCTTCAGGAATCTGGTGACAATGGCAGGCCCAGAACAGAGGGGTCCCTGCCTGGGATCAGATGGGGTGCCAATGGCCTTACTAGGGGCATCTGGATGTGGAGTCATCCTTTCCTGCTGGGAAAAGAAGGGAAGAAGGTAAGGGAGAGATGCAGAGGGAAGTTAGTATGAATCCAGAAGGGAAATTGACTAGAGGGTACAGGATGGAGGGATGGAGGAGAGAGAGAAGGAAGAGAGACATGAGAAGGACATCTCCGGGGTAAGGGCAAAGAACGGGTTGAGCAGAGCAAGGCAGGCCTAACCCTCGGTTTGTGTCCTCAATAGGTGGCTGTGTTCTTAGTGGACACAGGAGATGTCATGAGCCCAGAACTGAGCAGGGAGACAAGGATCAAGCTCTGTGCTCTCACCATGATGCTCAGCTCCTACCAGGTGAGAGAGGTGCTTGGGTGGGGTGGCCACCCTGCTTCCTCAGAACTGAGAACTTGTCAGATTTGGGTGTCTGGGGTTCCTGCAGGTTCTGGAAGGTTTTTCTGGAAGGAGGATGTTCCTAGTGAAGGTGGGCAGGTGGATTGTTCTAACAGTGGAACGGTGGGCCTCAAGGACAGCTGGTGGCCCACAGGACCACAAAACTTTCCAAGTCTGCCGGAAGAGGGCTCGTAGCTAGGTTGAAAGGCTCATGCTAGACTGGGCTTGTGTTCTGGGATAAAGGCCACTCAGGAGTAGCTCATCCCTACTTCTGCAAATCTTCTTGCATTTTCCTGATTTCCTCCATTCCAGATCCTGAACACCTCCCAAGAGCTGAAGGACACAGACCTGGGCTATCTAGAGGTGAGGCAGTTTCTGGTATTGAAGCCATCACCTCTACACACCCTGAGCACAAGATCAGGAGGGCTGGACCAAAGGGAACTAACTCATGCCTTCCCATTCCGGCTTAGAATTGTATGACACTTGAACTGGCTTAGGACAGACAGTTGAGCATGAGGTGCCTGGTTTGGGGAAGAGGCAAGAGAACCTTCAAGCTTGAAGCAGGAAACTTGGCTCCTCTATTGGTCCAGGGTGACTAGAAAGAAGACTTAGGGGGCAGACTGTAGCTCTTGGAGTAGCTCAACCCCAAAACTCTTTGTACCCATCCCCAGATGTTCGTTCATGTGGCTGAGGTGATGGGCAAGCATTATGGGATGGTGCCAATCCAGGTGAGACACCTGTTTCTAGACTTGTCAATCCAGGGACTGCCAATCTCAGCTGCTGGTGCCAGGACCCTTTCTCTTCCAGCATCTGGACCTTTTAGTTCGTGATTCTTCCCATCACAATAAGTCAGGGCAGGGGCAAGTGGGTGACATACTCCAGGTAAGCAGTACAGAGGGAAGAGGCCAATGCCAGGGCAGCAGGTAAGGGAGGCTGGGGGGGTGTCCCAGAAATGTGCTTCCAGGTGGAGGATGCTCCCTTGGCTCAGCTCTCCACAATCCATTTCTCAGAAGCTGTCCGGCAAATACCCCAAGGTCCAGGAGCTGCTCCTAGGGAAACGGGCTCGCTGTTACCTCTTGCCTGCTCCTGAGAGGCAGTGGTCAAGCAAAGGTCAAGCAAGCCCAAGAGGCAGTAAGTGTTCCAGGGGTGGAGACCTCTCTGGCATTGCCTCCCAGGTTTGGCCCAGTCTTTCCCTGGCCCAGGCTCCTCAGTCTGAGGAATCTCTTTTTCAGACACAGAAGATGACTTCTCTCACCTCTTCCGGGCCTACATCTTGGATGTGCTGAGCACAGCACCTCAGCATGCTAAGAGCCGCTGCCAGGGGTACTGGAACGAGGGGCGTGCCGTAGCCAGAGGGGATAGACGCCTGCTCACAGGGCAGCAGCTAGCACAAGAGATTAAGGTGTGCAAACTTCCCAGGGAGTCTGGCCTCAGCAGGCAGGCACCTGCCCTCCCTGACCTGGCTGTAATGTCTCTGTAGAACCTCTCAGGTTGGATGGGGAAGACTGGGCCCAGTTTCAGCTCTCCAGATGAGGTAAGGAGCCCCTCCCCTTGGGGAGGGTGGGGTCAGGGAGGATGATCTGGGGAAAGGGTCTGAATGTTCTGGGAATGGAGATGAGGAACCTGGAGTATCCCTTGCTGAGGAGGAAAGAGGGAAGCAGCCTGGGTTTTCCCACGGACAGATGGCTGCTCAGCTCCATGACCTGAGGAAAGTGGAAGCTGCCAAGAAGGAGTTTGAGGAGTATGTGAGGCAGCAGGTGAGCCCCATGGGCGGCAGGGCTATACCAGAGGGACTGCCTGGGTACCCAGGTGGATCACCGTCTTTCTTTCCCACTGCCACAGGACATAGCCACTAAGCGCATCTTCTCTGCACTCCGAGTCCTGCCCGATACCATGCGGAACCTCCTCTCTACCCAGAAGGACGCCATCTTGGCCCGCCATAGTGTGGCCTTGTTGTGCAAGGAGAGAGAGCAGACCTTGGAGGCCCTGGAAGCTGAGCTGCAGGCGGAGGCCAAGGCCTTCATGGACTCCTACACAATGCGCTTCTGTGGCCACCTGGCCGCAGTCGGGGGCGCTGTAGGTGCTGGGCTCATGGGCCTGGCAGGGGGTGTGGTGGGTGCAGGCATGGCAGCTGCAGCATTGGCTGCTGAAGCAGGGATGGTTGCAGCTGGGGCAGCGGTGGGGGCCACCGGGGCTGCTGTAGTTGGGGGTGGTGTGGGTGCTGGCCTGGCTGCTACCGTGGGCTGCATGGAGAAGGAGGAAGATGAGCGGGTACAAGGAGGGGACCGAGAGCCCCTTCTCCAGGAAGAATAACAGCAAGGAGATGTTGAAGGATGAAGGATGAAAGAGGAAGGGTGTGGTCACGCCAGGGATTCAGAGGGGACCACATGTATGCTGGCCCTGTTGAATGCCCCCTGTCATTCACTGGCTGAGCTGGGGGTTTAATCTGACTCCAAGGACCTGAGTCCAAGGAAGGCTTTCTGGCCAGGAGGCTGTGCTTGGGGTGCAGTAATGTGAGGCCTGTTTCTGACTGTGAATAATTGGTACTCACTGGAGCCCAGGATCTCCATCATAAATAAGGTTCCACCTCCCCCACTCCACTCCAGTTGACTTCCCTAGAGGGCCCTGGCCTGGAAGTTTATCCCGAGATCCAGAGCCCTGTCTTTTTACAGTTGGGACAGGCTCTGGCATGACTGACTTTGGAGCTGGGGGCCCTGACAGGGAGGAAGAGGAGGAACCACAGGACAGGGATGGGTATGACAGACTAAGGTATTACCCTGGAGCAGTGACTTGTTCCCAAAACTGCTCCAGGACAGGCATGGCCGGCCTCCCTGCTCTTCAGCTGGGCGTCCAGATGTGTGTCCTGAGCTGCCCCGTACCCCAGTCTCCTGCAGTCCTCCTGGGCCTGTGCCCTGTGCCAAGTCCATTTGGATGGATCAAGGGAGATTAAATGCCAAAGAACCACGCCTCTGATTGCAGTCTGTGCTAAAGCAGTCGACCAGGCTCTGCCAATGTCTGGTAAAGGAAAGCGCAGGAAATGAGTTCCGTTCTTAAGCACGGCCCCTCTCCCGGGGACTGTGGGCTCTCTGTGCCACACTGTAAGACCTCCTGGATGTAGCTCTCTGAACAACAAGCCCCCAGAGAGCTTGGGGCTTGAAAATTTCTAAGGAGACCTCTGGGCTATTGCACTGTAAAGGATGTTGGGCACGTGGCCCTTTATTTTATATAAAAATAAAATGTGTGTGTGTGTGTTTGTGTGTGTGTGTGTGTGTATGATTGGCAGTTTCTCAGTACATTATTGAAACAAGAATTTGGCTTCCAGAGGAGTCTGGGGTGGGAGAGATGGCAAGGGGTTCCATTATCAGGGCATGGTAGTCGGGCAGGGACACTGAAATTCAAAGTGATCCGAAGAGTACCATGCCCTGACTTGGTGGTGGCAGGAGGCTTTGGCCAAGGGCCAAGTGCACAGCCACCTTTGCAGGCTTGTTCACAAGGGCTTTGAGTCTGATCCTTTGGTTGGTCCCCAGAGAAGCAGATTCTGCTGCTCTATCAATGGGGATCCGGCGTCTGTTTCAGCAGAAGACAAAAAGGAGGCTTGACAGGGAGACCTTGGCCAGACTGGAAAAAGGAGAAGCCAGGATCCATTGTGCAGGGCTGGCCAGTGGGTGACACTGGATTTTCCTCCCAGTTGCACCTCCAATCTCAGAATTGCAGCATGCTCCCTCTGTCTAAACCCCGCATTTCACAGATGCAAACCCAAAACAAGAGTCTCAAGTAAGACCGCCCAGCTTCCCAGTGGAGAAACAGGGAACTTGATATCCAGGCACAGACATTGGAAGATGTGCTGTTCAGGGCTCTGCTGAAATCAAGATGTTCCTTTTTTTTTTTCTGGATGCTTCTGCCGCCGTGTCCAGCTTGGAGAAATTTTGAGGGTCAGCAGAGGACATGGCCTAGGACTGGTAGGCAAAATACACAACGTAGACAAATTGCAGAGCTGGGAAGGAGGGTGGGTGGGGTAAGGGCAAATGAGGGTGCCCCATTTTGGAAACCGGGCCTTGCATGGGGACAGGGTCTAGACAGTATGTGGTGTTTGTGGAGAAAGGCTTTCTGGGAGCATCACAGGGTCCGTCCACTGTCATCTGGTAGACACAAAGAGCTGCAAAGCCTTCCAGAGACTGGGGCTGGCCGGCTCAGGACACAAGGGCCTCTGAGGACTGAGAGGGCGGTGCTGTGTAGTTAGGATCCCCCTCCCACAGGAACTTGGAGGAAACTCCAAGGTCAACCTCTTTGTACTCACTGAACAGTTGGGAGACATTGGCTCAGCCAGAGAAGCTTCTGCAGGAAAATGAATATTACATGATATTTGTCGTGTGCCTTCTATCTTTCAAGGCATTCCCAAACATCTTCCCCTTAAGCTAGAAAACCATCAGTATGAACAATATACATTTGTATAGAGGGGGACACAGAAACCCAGAGAAGTGATGTGTCTCGGTATCAGTTAAAACAACTAGTGACAGACAAACCAGGACTTGAGCCCAAGATCTCTGATGTCAGATCCCTTATTCTACATAGCCTCGCCCTTACAAGTCTCTTCAGACCCCCAGACAATCTTATGATTCTGATCCCAATTAGGTAGCTTCTGATCATGTGATTCCATTTCTTCATTCCTATTGTAAAATATCCAAAGCCAAGCATGTTATCAAGAGATGTTTATTTAGCTCACAGTTTTGGAGGTCCAAGGGTATGTGCCGGTATCAGCTTGACTCTGGTGAGAATCTTGTGGTGCTTGGCATAGTGTGGGTAGAGTGTGTGTAAGAGGAAGTGCTCATGTGCCAAGACAGGAAGCCCCCCGTCCCAGAGAGGGGAGGGGATTCATAAAAACAACTCGACTGAGGGTTGGATCCCTAGTGACCTGACCTAGGCACCATCCCTTAAAGGTCTGATGAGGACCAAGCAACACCCCAAACTAGTACTGGGGTTTCAGCATTGGTCCTGGAATCCACCAGACTGTAACCCAGGCCCCCAAGATCCTCTTGTCACAGGTCTCTGAGTTAGAGATGGCTGTCATGCCTTACAGCCCCTTAATTCTGAATTCCCCTAGTGTTGAAGATGGCAGGTTCACAAGACGCAAGGGGCCAAGCGTCCTGAAGCCCCTTGCCACATGCAGCAGCCCTATCCCACTGACCTGCAGGAAGCCACACCAGGAGCCAGAATAAACTTTGACTGCATTGAGTGAATGAAACACCGAGCTGATCTGTTGCTGTGGTGTTGCTTTCCTAACCGATGAACAGACCTGTGCTCTTTGAAATGGGCTGTGGCTATAGGAAACGCTGACCAGCATCGGTTGATGGTGAGCAATAAGGAAACACAGCTGGGCTCAAGTCGTGACAAACCGTTTGCCAACTGCCCACCCATAAACACTTGGAATCTGGAACTTGTATGTTTGAGGAAGTTTTTAAAAAATGAAGTTCTCTTGCCAACCCAGAATATTCTCTCCACCAATATTCTCTCCACACATTCAATACACAGGACTGATCCTGTGTAATCTGGTAAAAACGTTACAGAGACAAAAAGAAATCCCAGCCATGTTGTGCTTCTGTTTCTGTGGCCAGTACATGAACAGACCAGCTGAGAGGGAAAGAATGGCTTTGCTTATGGTTTAAGAGGGTCTGGTTCATTGTCACTTGGTCCTTTGTGTTGGACAGAGAGTCCATGGTGACAGGAGCCCAATGTACATGACAGCTGTTTGTTTCATGGCCAACCAAACCAAGAAAAGAAGATACTGTCTGCTGCTGGCTTTTTCTTTTCCCATTTTATTACATCTGGAACCTTAGCCCACGGGATGGTCCGTCCACATTTAGAGTGGGTCTTTCTCCCTCATTTAATACTCCTGACTGGCTTGCCAAGAAGTAGGAAGGGACTATGGCTGCTCCTTGGCTTCTCTGTTGTTTTAGGTTTTATTCTGATTTTTTGACTCCTGGCTTTTATTGATAAGATTAATTAGATTTGTGCTTCATCTGGCATCCCACATTGGGTGCCATATGAAGACAGAGCTTTCCTATTCTGGAAGCTGCTTCCAAAGTATCACACAGAGGCTTATATTAATTGTAAATGCTCGACTGATAGCTCAACTAGCTAACTCTTACACTTAAATTAACCCATAATTTATATCTAAGTTTAGTCATGTAATTTGGTACATTTTCTCAGTACAGCATTCTCATCTTGCTTCTCTGCATTTGCCGGCAACTATCTGGCTCCACCCATTTCCTTCCCGTCATCCGTAATTTGGGTGCCCCGCCTATACTTCCTGCCTGGCTACTGGCCAATCAGCATTTTATTAAACCAATTTGAGTGGCAAATCTTTGCAGTATACAAGAGGATTGTCCCACAGCACTGAAAGGCCTTTACAGACACATCCGGAGTTGTGCTTTATGCCTTCTGGCTGACTCTAAACTAGCTGAGCTGACGAAGATGGTCAGCCACCACACCCTCATCTATACGGCCTAAACTAGCTGAGCTGACGAAGATGGTCAGCCACCACACCCTCATCTATATGGCCAGGCAGATGCAGCCTACGGCCCAGACGTGCTCATGAATGAGGTGTGAGGACCCGGCAGCGTCATGTGTGCTTTCACAGCTTCCCCAAGTTTACTTGATAAGCAGCTGCCAGAGCACCCGGGTGAAATGCCCTGGTGACAGGGTGATGGGATGCTGGAATCGCATGGCTCCAGGACCTGCGGAAAGACTGTCCTGGGTAGGCGGTTTATTTAACCTTTCAAATGAGTCATTCAATTGTCAGAGCTTTGGGTATCTGTATGATGAACTATGTGGTTCAACTTGCCCTTTGTTTCCAAACCCGCACTTGTGTGTCTCTGTCCCTAACAAGGACTGTACCTAGCAAGCCTTACATATCATATCTGTCCTGGGCATGCTGTAGGGACTTGTCAGGGTGAGTACAGGCTTCTGGGGCCCAAGGCTGGTAGTGCAGAAAAACAAATCAGTGTTAGAAAGTAGCGTACTGACTTTTAGTAAAGTGTGGGTCTTAAAGTGATTGAAATCACTAATTCAAGCTAGACAGGCCAGAGTCTGGGCCAATGTCCCCGAAGGCCCACGTGTTAAAAGTTTGTTTCTAGGTCTCATGGTATTATTGGTAGGACTTTAAGGCATGGGATCCAATGGGAGGAAGTTAGGTCTTTGAGATATGCCATTGAAGGGGATACTGGGACCCCAGCTTCTTCTCACTTTACTTCCCCGCCACTGTGATGCGAGAAGCTTGCACAGGTGCCTTGACATACTGCCTCACCGCGGGCCCAAAAGCAGTGGGGCTAACCTCGCGCAGAAGCCTCTGAAACTGGGAGCCCAAATGAACCTTTCTTCTTTATAAGTTGATTGTTTCAAGTTGTAATAGTAACGAAGAATCAATTAACACAGGCCACCAAAGGCTATCTATGGCAATGACAGTGGGTTTGTTAGAATGACCCAATATCAGTCTAGAAAATATAGGCTGAAGTCCTTGTGGGAACCCCACTCTAGTCCTCCTGGGGAGCTGGCTTGTGTGGAAGGCATGAGCTCAACTGGGTTGTTCTTTTCTTTTGATGGTCACATCAGAACACTTACAGGAGCCCTCCCTGTGTAGGGACAGCCTGCTTTTCCTCCAAGATACCTAACTGTACCCCAAATCTCTGGATTGGTTGATGGGGTGGTGGGCTCCCAAGGAGGATGTTTCTCGGTTCTTCTGATTTTATCATTCAAGCTTTGCAGAAAAGAAAGGAGTCCTTTAGAACACTGAGCATGATACGAGAGAACTGGGCTCACCAGGGCACAGGACATGGTCTCAACCCATCTTCATAGCCTGTCAGACAAGCACTCAAAGGAGAGTGCAATACTTGCCTGTGGGGCGCCTCTCATCTTCAGCAAGGCTAACAGTGGAGTGTTAGCCCTCCCAGGAAGAGCGCAGGATGGATGGATGTACCCATGGAGTCTGATTCATCTGATCTACTTAAGCAGAGGATGGTGTGTGTGCAGGAGTACCCAGCATGACCTGCCTCATTCTTGAATGACAGTGCTCTCAGGCCACCTGGGCATCCATACATCACAAGAGGACCCAAACTCTTTACTTACCTTCCATAGCTTCAGTGGAATCCACCTATCCCAGGTCCCAGGCAAAGCCTTTTGTAGTGCCTTGTGCTAAGAACCCCTGCATGTCAGGAGCCCTGCTGACAGGCACCAGGTCTCTTACAGTTGTCACTGGTCGGGGAGAGGGGTATTCAGAAAGGATCTCACTCTTCAGCCCAAGCTGGACTGGAACTTGCTGTGTAGTCCAGACTTGCTTTGAGCTCTTGGCAGTCTTCCTTCTTTGGCCTCCCAAATGCTGAGATTAAAGACACGAGTCCCCCATGCCTGGCCTCTAACACATCTTGGATATGCCACCTGCCCAACATGGTGGGGACCAGTGAGGGTGCTTTGAAAGCCGTCCTAGGATGATCTGGGCATGGTGCAGAGGGGACGGCTATAGATGGCCCAGCTGAGGTCTCTTAGAGCTTTTCTTGGTCCATTAGTTTGTTTCCTTTGTGAGGAAGATGAACCAAAGTTACTTGTCATATTAGAAGTGGGGTTTTAAGCGCGAGGGCTGCCTTGCCCTTTAGAAATGTTGCTGTTTTGCCCAGGTGACTTGTAGAAGCTGTGAGCTGCAAGGCCCCGAGTGGCTTTTATTTTCAGAGACATTTTCGTAAAAAGTCTAGTAAACCCCTATTTCCCAACTTTTTTTCTGTTGCATGATAACCCATACAGACATTTATCAGTGTGCAGATTTTGTCAGTGGTTAGAGGGATGGGAGACGGGAGCACAGCTCTGTTCTGTCTCCCGTAACAGCTCGAGAGCTGGGAATTGAACCTGTGTCCTCTACAGGAACAGCCAGCGCTCTTAACTGCTGAGTCATCGCTCCAGCCCCTAAATTAAAGATTTTAACTGATGGTTATTTATGATTCAGGCATGATAAGGAATGAGGCAATTCCTTATTCTATAAATTGCTTCAACCTTTGAAGCTTTGTTCTTTTTTCCTCATTCTTTATCTTCTTTGTGTGAATTTTTCAATCCACAAACAGGATCACTTGCTCTTTCTTCTGCTGGTTCAAATCTGAGTTGTGCTTGTTCCAATTTCAGTTACTGGACTTTTGTGTGTGTGCGCGCGCCTGTGTGTGCATGCATGTGTGTGTGTTCTGAGACTGGCGCTCACTGTTTGGACTAGACTGGCTGGCATACCCCAAGGACCTGCCTGCCTCCTCTCCAGCACTGGAATTATGGGTACACACCACCACATCTGACTTCCACGCAGGATGAGGGAACCGGTCCCAGGATGTCATGCGGGCACAGCAAGCACTTTACCCACTGAGTTCTCTCCCTAGCTCCCACACAGTTTTTAATGTTCCTCTTTTTCTAGTCGTGGCTTTAGCTGGGTTTTTAATGCATCCGACTGGGAGGCAATTTGCTAGCACCAAATGCCAGCTTTGTCCCCCTTAGTTCCTAAAGGCTACCTCTTTTCCTCGCATCCTCAACTTTGGGATAAAAAAATAATCTTTTCGGCAAACTGCTGGGCCAATCAGCTATCTGTAGGTGAAGAATGCAGAGAAGGGAGGGCTGAAAGTTGCTTCTGAACGCCAGTGTGAATATGACATCCACGCGTCTGGATCCTTATAAGGACCATGGCCTGAAAGCCCTGGGCCAGCTGCTGCCTACCGTGAAGAGAGGGCTTCACAGTGATTCCTGTGTTCACAGTGCACAGAGATCTGAAATTCTCAACCCTAAGATGTTTTAAACAAATGGATGCTTTACTTCAGATTTTAAGTAGAAAAACATTTGAATTGGAATTTCAAAAGCATTTTTTTCTAGAAATAATTATTCGTATTTAACTTTTAGTAATCCCTTCCAGCTATTGATGTGTTCTGTAGAGCCAGCTTGAATTATTATTTTTTTAAAATCCTTGACTGACTGAGTTTGTGTGCAGTGCCTTCCACGCTCCGTTCCAGACCCTGGCTTCTCGTCTTGACTCATATGCCACTTGAGTGAACGATGCTGCAGATCTCCGGTGTCCTTTGTGGAGCTAGTGTCTGAGACAGCCTCACGATGCGTTCACGAGCTTCGTGTGGTTGCTGTCCCAGATCTGGGCTTCTGTGTTGGCGATGAGCAGTGAGATGCCCTGTTTTATTACCTACTTTTCTCATTGCTGTGACAAAATGGCAGGCAGAAGCAGCCTCGTGGAAGAGGTTTCTTTGGGCTCCTGATTTCAGTCTGCCATTGCCGGAAGGTGGAGAGGAGGTCACGGTGGCTGTAGTAAGTGGCAGAGGTGCCTTACATTTTGGCAAATCAGGAATCAGAGCTGGGATCCAAAGTCAGGCCAGGTTATGATCCTTCATGTCTCACTTCTGCTGTGGCCCACTTCTCCATGCTGTGCCTCCCATCCAAGAGTTCTACAGCTCCTCAGCTAGCACAGCTGTCAGCCACGCCAGAGGCCCTTTAACCATGGAACCATCCTGCAAGCCTGACAAAATGAAGTTTAAAGATTCACTCAATCTCTGTTGCTTTTGCATAAATTATGAGCAAAGCAATTGTATCAGGTCATCAAAATAACCAGACTACACCCTAGCAATTTATGTTCTTATCGTTAGCGATTGGAGGTTTAGCCCCCCATGCCCATTGGTAGAAGCAAGTATGTTGTGTCAGAGAGTGCAGCGGAGAAGAGCAAAGACGGCCCCACGAGAGTTAAGTGCACGCATTCACAGCTCATAAGATGAAGGATGCACATACTTATCATTTCCATCTTCCTGCAATGGCTTTGATTATGTAATGCTGAGTTTGTTTCTTGTGACAGTTTTTGACTGGAGCTATTTGCCATCTGTGAAAGGCCAGCTCTGTTCTTCCTGGTTTATCTGCTGCATGGAATACCAATTTCTGCCCTTTCCCATCCACCAGCTATGTTCTTGTATTTAGAGTGTCTTTTTTTTGTAGGTAATTTATATTTCAATCTGGATTTTTAAAAAAATCCATTCATCTACTCTATGCTTTTTGATTATAGTTTAATCTACTTACATCTCCAGTGAGCATTGTATGTTATAGACATAGCTTAATGGTAGAGTGCTGTTCTAGCATGCTCAAGGTTCTGGATTCAATCACACACACACACACACACACACAATCAATCAATAGGGAAGACTTTTCTATTATTTCCTGCATCTTGTACAGTTATCATTACTTCTCTTTTCCTCTTTTCTGCCTTTAGGCTTTGATGTTTTTTTCCCCTTTGGAACATGGCCTCACTATGTAGCCTTGACTGGCCTCAAACTCACAAACTGCCTCTGCCTCCTGAGTGCTGTGATGAAAGGCATGTACTACCATGTCTGCCCTGATGTTTTTTTTTCAGTGACAGTTTGATTCGTATCCTTTTTCTTTTCAGTATCTTCTATAGGTATTTTCTTTGTAGTTTCCATGATGACTGAGGAGAAACATCTTCTATTTATAACAATGTCTCTAAATGGATAACTTAATTGTATTTTAAAAATGTGCTCCTTTATATTTCCTACACGCTTAGTTATGAATGGCACAGATCACATCCTTCCATGTGCTTGTACCCAGTAACAGTTTTGTAGCTATGGTTACTGTGTTCCTCTATCTTTTAAATCCTACATGAGAATTAAAGCTTGTTTAGCTGCACGGTTATCATGTTGCGAGAGTCTACAGTTGTCTGTGTATCTACTTTTAGTGGCAAGCTTTCTCTTTTCATCTTTTTGTGTTGTTCTCCAACGGACTTTGATCTCAGCTTGAAGACTTTGTATACCAGGACTTGCCAGGCAGGCGGTGTGATGGTGCCTCAGTTTTGTCTGTAAGGGACAGGCCCTCCTCCTCTCTTTCTCTACATCAGGCTGGCCTCCACCTCCAGACCCCCTCCCTCCACCTACCAAGGACTGGAATAGCAGGTGTGTACCCCCACACCTTTTCCTCTTCTGCTTTTGAAAGTCTTGTGTGGTGCAGTGTTCTGGGCGGAACTTTATTTTCTCCACACAGTGTTCTAGGCAGAGATCCATTTCCGACGAGCAGCTTGACGCTGTCACCCACTTCCTTCTGACCTGTGCTGTTTCTGCTCAGACACTGGATAGAACCCAAGTGGAGCTCTCCGGTCCCTGATGGTTGCTGGATCTGTGCTGCTTTCAATGGTTTTTGTTATTTGTTTTGGAGTTTTGAAAGTTTCTTTGTGTCTAATGTGACTTCCCTCAAGTCATTCTGGGTGAAGTCTGTTTTCTCTTTCTTCCCTTCCTTCCCCTTCCCTTCCCTTTCCATCCTGTCCCTTCCCTTCCCTTTTCTTTCTTTTTTGTTTTTTCTGAGACAGTGTCTCACTATGTAGCCCTGGATGTCCTAGAACTCACTATGTAGACCTGGCTGACCTTGAACTTACAGAGATCCGCCTGCCTCTGCCTCCTGAGTGCTGGGATTAATGGTGTGAGCTACTATGCCAGGCTCCTGGGTGGGGTCTTTTGATTTTGAACTTGGATGTCCATTTCTTTTGTTGTATTTGGGGAGTTTTCAGCTACTATTTCTCCTGGGAAGGGTTCTCTCACCTTTCCGTCTAATGGAAATCTCATCATTGAGTGTGTTGATAAACTTGATGGTCGCCCCCCCCGTAAGTTCTTTAGACTTCCTTCGTTATTTCATCTCTCTTTTCCAATGAGATGATTTCAAGTGACCCGTGTTGACTCTTCTGCTTGATCATGCATGATGTGAGCCCTACAGTGCCCTGCCCCCACTCGATTATAGCATCCTTCCCTTCCAGAGCTAATCTGCCTCTTCTACGCTCCTGGGTATATTTCTGAGGGACTTCTTGGAACAGTGAAGGGGAAGAACCTACCTACATTCAAAATGATGATGAGGAGGAGGAGGAAGAGGAGCCGGAGGTAGTGTTCAGGCATCCTCTCCTCTCTGCTGCACACCCCCACGAGGGAGCAGCCTTGTTCTACTCTGTCCATTTCATGCTGATGCTCTGCTTTGTCATGATGCATGAACAATGGAGCCAGACTACCATGGAATAAAATGCTTGAAACTCTGCACTGAAAGCAAGTGCTTCTTCCCAACCATTTCTCTCCCGTCAGTGACAAGAACTAGCACAGTGTGCATTCATTCAGTTAGAGAGGTCTGATGATTTCTTTTTCCAGAGCTGCCATCTCTCTCTCTTTTTAATTGAAACATTTTTTCCATAAAATATATTTTAATCACCTTTTTCCTTTCCTGCAACTCCTTCCAGATCTTTCCCACCTCCTTTCCCACCCAACTTTATGTTCTTTTCTCTTTTTTCTTTAAAAACAAACAAATGGGGCTGGAGAGATGGCTCAGAGGTTAAGAGCACTGACTGCTCTTCCAGA
>LOJH01016292.1:0-22920 GCA_001685095.1 Ellobius talpinus
TCTTTATTAACCAATGAAAGTAACATATAGACAGATGACCCTCCTACATCAGATTTCTATCATTTGGAGATTATACTAAATCTTGAAATCTTCTTTTCTTTCAAAAGAGAAATGAAAAAAGTCTTGGTGAGACATTTCATAAAACTTGGACTATTTTTTAAGGAGAAACAATGTGTAGATGGATCTGAAGGGAAAAGAGCCATCCAGTTCACAGGGGGATTGAATGATCCAATTCCTGTACACTGCAGGATGCATTTGGTAGGGACATAAGAGTGCCTATCTTCACAGCATTTCCCCATATACTACATAAAGACTTTCTTTGCCAATTCCTTTCAAAAATCCTTGAAAGAAACATATTTGCTACTTATAGTCACCATAAAACTGTTTTAGAAATACTAAATCTAAAATCACATTGATCATAATGTCTAGACCTTATGAAATATAGTTGATTGCCTATTGAAATAAAAACCATTAAGGAATTAACTGTTGGAAAGCAAAATTCCGTTTAAAAATCTCCAAGTATTTGAAATAGCAAAGCCTACTGAAACAAATTCACAAACAATAATCTTAACGTTATCCCCATGTTAGTAAGCTTTAGATAGTAATGACTATTTTAATTACAACATAGACATTATAGGTAAATTTTGGATGGAACAAGTAAGGCAGATGTTTCTGTTGCTTGGTTTTGGCAGATGAAGGACAGCCTTCTTCAGAACAATCATATTTCAAGCCATAGGATTGTACATTTGAGATGCATTCTGTTCTGTAATTGCGGTGATAGAAGAACAATACATGAAGTAGGTCAGTTGCATTTACACTACAGGAAGGTGCTGGCCTGCTTTCCTGTCATGGAGACTCTACTATATTTACATTTAGCTAGAAAATGTAATTCAGTTCCACAAAACCTGTTGAAGACACCTCAGGTAGAGCTGGAACTTAGAAAGCACAACTCAGAAATCCACACAATCTCATATGCTAATAAAAAAAAACAAAATCACTCTCTGGCAGTTTCCACTCAGATTCCCCATTGCAAAAATTATACTTCTATTCTATTTTAATTATGTTTAAATGAGCAGAGATAACACAACATTTTAAATTATGTGCTAGACTAGTTTGTAAACCACTTCATCATTAAGCACAAATTATTAAAGTAATAATATTTCTATAAAAACTAAAGATAACACATCTAAAATTCAATGTTCATAGTTTTTTTTCAATTAGGTATTATCTACTCAAACTAACTTTATTTTTATACACAGCCATCAACATTGTTATAAAAGTCCTAAAATATCCCATACTTTAGTATTAAAGTACAATAAGTAACATTATTAAGTATGGTACTGTCATGCACTATTATAAATTATAATAAAATATTAAATAAAAAACAAATGATTGTTTCCTTCCCACTGAACTATATCTCAATACATTTCCTCACAGTTTTCACTGAAGTTCTTAATGCAATTTAAAAATAAAATCTTTCCATGGCTTAGGTGCTGTAATAGTATATTGATTAAATGTTATACACGGGCTCTAACTCCTGGTAACCTTATGCAGAATAACAATAGACCTTTATTTCATCTCTTGATGCCTCAATTCTTACATTCATAAAATGGTTATAGTAATAACTGTCATGTAAATATCATAGTCAGATTCACATAAAAAATAATACTCAATGGATCTTATACATTTTACTTTTGGGGGTGTTTTTAAAATGAGAAGGCTGTTTTTAAATCATTTACCACTTCAAACATCATTTAAACACTGGGACACATCAATGTCCCTTTGAAAAGGACTGAGACTATTCTATTAAATAATCACAACATATGTATGTAATTTACTGGATTTGGGGGGGAAGAAAGAGATTAACTTTTTTTCAATATGAAAATCAGTTTTGACTTTTGCAAAAAGATAATTCTGTGCTATTAAATGGAATTGAGGGCTATCTTTTGATCAAATTTTGAGGTCTAATATGTTAGTTCCATTTTTTTGAACTTACTTGGTTGAGATTTCAAACCGTATGAAACACATTGAATTGTCACAGTTCTAGAACACAGGCCAAGTTTAAGGAGTCTCCAGGGCCTTTTCTCTGAAGCTTCTCTCCTTGGCTCACAGATTCCCCCCTTTTCCCTCAGTCTTCATTTAATTTTTTCTGTGTGTTTGTCCTAAATATGCCCTCTGATTACAAGGACATTTTAAAGTCTTACTTGAGTAGAGCCTACCTTGTAATTGGTTCTTTAATGACCTTACCTCCAAATATCACCATGTCAAGGGCCTTTAAATTAGGGTTTCTATGTTTTTATCTGGGCAAACACAATTCATCCCATAACATCTATTGTTTATCCTCATACAGGGGGAGGGTAAACACCAAGTTGTATTAGAAAAAACTGAGGAAGATGTGTATGATAAACAAGATTTTGTGTCTCCTTAAAGATATTTTTTCATCATTCACAAGTTGATAGAGTCTCTCGTCTGAAAAATTTGCTTTGCTAAGATTTTGGTTAAATTATTTCAAAACACATAATATCAAGTAGGGTCTATCCAAGTTGTCTCAAATGATTTAATTTCTTCTTAAAAAATAATGTTCTGCTTCCTATATACCACAATTCCTTTGACCTTTCATCAGTTGACAAAAACCTAGCTTGCTGGCAAAACATACATCAAAAGCAAAATGAATCAAGTATTAAACAGGTATTGCTGAAGGAAAATTCACCTTGAGGTATTGGTGACCAAGTTACTCAGTATAAAATTTTGTTTGTATCAAAGATGGTAAGTTAAACTTTTCAAATTATCTTCCTGGAGTTAGAAGTAACAAAGGAAATAAATATGTGAGATCTCAGATTCTGTTAGAACTTGAAAAATAAAGATAAATCAAAGCAACTCAGCACTTGGTTACATTTCAAACTGGCAATGTGATGGCATTAACCGTGATACCTATGACTATTTTTATACTTACAGGAAAAGGGTTTCATTAAAACAATGTTGCTGTATCTTTTACTCATTAAACATTAATCTATGGATATTTATCTACTAGCCACCTTGCTTGGACAAGGAAAGAAATTAGGAGATTGAATTGAAAGTAGAATGTAGATCATAATATTTTTTTCTTTCTTTTTTAGTTCTTTGAGACAGGGTATCTCTGTGAAGCTAGCTCTTCCTCTCCTAGAACCCAATCTATATACCAGGCTGACCTTGAAGTCAAAGATTTGCCTGTCATTGCCTCCTCAATGCTGGGATTAATAGTATGCTCCACCACCTTCCAGCTCAGATCATATTTTAATAATGTATTAAAGTTTCTAAATTTGAGAATCAAGAAAATATATTGGTTTTAAGAAAGTTTAGAAGAGTCAGGTCAAGTCATATGCATAAACTGTTTTGTGGTTAGTGAATTGGGAGGTATTTGCAATTTAAGTTAAGATTAGTAATGGCGGCAGATAAGAACAGAAAACAATATTGCCATATTCCTACTTTGTGCCCAAATACCAATATGGCTATACCATAGTATAATCTTCTATACAGTTATCCTTCCAAGTAATTATTGCCTTGCTTCAACAACAAAATTCCAATAACACAAAGCATGCTGTAGTACTTCTTCACAGTCAGAGTTCAGTAAATTCCCCACATATTCTGAGTATATAAAGTACGTCGGAAAACCAGACACACGTGTTTTCATTAATTCTGAGACCCAAGGTAAGACCGTTTCCACACTGGATATTGTTTTGGTGAGGATTTAAAGTCACTGTACAAATCAACATTTGGCTGAACTGATCTTTTGCATGTGACAGTCTCACCACTACCACAAATCATGAGACTGCAAAGCTGCTGCACCACCAAGGGCACCCTCATTTGGACAAAGAAGCAGCCCTCAGAATGGGAGAAGATATTTAAGAGGACACATCCAGTAAAGGGCTAGGATACAAAATACATAAATAAGTTTAAAGAACTATATGTCGCCAAAATACAGTCCAACTTAACAACCATATACAGATCTAAAGAGATAATTCTTAAAAGAGGAAATTCAAATGCCTGTGTAACACTTAAAGAAATGTCCAACATCCTTCACCATCAGAAAAATCAAAACAAAACTGCTTTGAGAATTTATCTTATACTCCACCGAAGGGCTAAGATTAGCGAAACCCTCTAATACTGATTACTAATGATGGGTGCGCAAATTTGTAAAAAATATTATGGACAAATATGATATGTGCATATATTGATCAATCTAAATGCAATCAGTAAACGTCAGAGTAGGAAAAGTCTCAACTTGACATCTCTTATCATCATCAAATCATATTTCCAGGAACTGGACTAGGTTACATTGAATTGAGTTGTTGGCTAAAGGGCTCTCTTTCGAATCCCCCAATAACCCACGCTGCTACTAAGACTATAGATTGGTATCTAAAAATTGACTCCAGGGCCCATTGCTGAAAACAGTGCCTACATAACTAAGTGAATATGGAAAAGTCCAGCTGGTACCTAAATAACAGCCTTTGCCCCAACATTTTATGGTGTTTGTTATAGGAAGTTCCCATGCATACTACTAACAGAGAAACATAAACATCGAGTCAGCCACAAAACCTTTGATTAATAATGGTGTCCTGCCTGAAAGATATGCTAGGACAATAGTGGTGCATGCAAGTACCTGATTTGGCTTAAGGGCCATGTAATTGTTTACTATGCGCAGCACTGTTTAGATGACCAAGAACCAGAGACTAGGTATCTAAGCGGCCTAAAACCAAATACTAGAATAAAAATAAATAAATAGATAGATAGAAATAATAATAAAATGATTGATAATTATATTCTGTTTTACTCTTAGCTCAGTCCATTTCTCAGCTGTCCACAGAGATGCTTTCACCTGCATCAGATGGAAACAAACACAGAGGGCCACTGCCAGATATTCTAGGAAGAGTGAGAGACTATGAAACACTTAGCTGTAAAAGGGATGTCCCTGTTAAATCTGGCACCCTCAAGGCCCAGAGACCATTGTGGTAGAAGAGGCAGAAAGAGTGTAAGAGCCAGAGGGGATGAAGGACACCAACAAAGCAAGACCCTGTAAATAAATCAATGGAAGATATCTCATCAAGACTGGGGAAACACATATAGGGTCTGAACAGGTCCAAATGTGTTCCTCTTCATAAGTATATGCCTTCCAGTATAGTGTATTTATGAGATTCCCCAGTGTGCAAAAATGGGTCTCTGGTTTTTCTGCCTCTCTTGCACTTTTTCCCCCTATTCTTATGTGTTATTTCGTTTTACTTATCTATTATTTTGCTATTACCCCTTACAAGCCTCTTTTCAAATGATAGAGAGAAAGGGAGTGGATCCAATTGGGAAGAGAGGTGGGAGGCACTGGGAGGAGTAGAGGGAATGGACACCATAATCAGAAGAAAGAAATCTCTTTTCATTGAAAGGAACAATGAGTATGGTGCCGTCAGTGCAGATGCTGATGTCTATCTTAACTAAAGTTCTCATGTGTTTATTTTGCTCCTTGTGGGGGGGTTTATATGCTTGAACTCCTCTGAGCAGTTGGAATGTGAGGTCATCTCCCTAGTAGGGATAATAACAAAATAAAATGCAAATAAGAGGGTTGAAGGGTAAAGACTAATGAGCAAGAGGATTTATTGGCTTCTATTGGTATGTCCTTTGGGAAGAGCTACAAGAGAGATGAAATACATTTATGTCTGCTTCCCTTGCTAAGTTATGACTGGTAATTAAGCTATTTGATATCTATATAAAATATACCCACTGGTTTCTAAAACTAATTTTCTGAATTTATATTTCAATGCATAATGTTTTGATGTATCTACAAGTAATTTATTACCAAAAGGTAAAACACTTCTAAAGTTTGATTTCTTATTAAATATAATTATGATATTACAAACCAAGCCAACAGACATGCATTATTGAAAAAAAACGGAGTGCCAAAGTAGTTTCAGATGGAATATTTATGTTTCTTACTTGAAAGGTTATGATAAAACTGCCTTTGAGATGGGTATCATTTATTCAGTATTCATTGTGCTTAAATTGCTTGATGCTTGAGCATGTGATCTCTCTAAAATAATTTATTCAAAGTAGATATCATTGTTTCAGTCACAAAATATCAATAACCTGTACATAGAGTTCAGTGAACTTACATAAACTTGCCTACTGTATCTAATGCTATTTCTTTTGCTCTCAATCCAATGTTCTGTTCGTTATGCTACTTTGACATATGGCATGAAGTAAAAGTATTTGAAAGCAACCAGATAATCTATATGAGTCCTCGATAAAGATAAATTCAAGTCACAGACTAAATATTACACATTTAATACATCATGTATACATAAGAGGCCACTAGAAAAGCCAGGTTTAATTTCCTCATTTTCTGTGTACCAATTAGAGTCCCTGAAATATTAATAAACTGTTTGATTTAGGAGGGAATAACATTACATGGTTTCTTACTACATGTTGCTCAGAAGCAGCAAGCACATCACAAGCACTCAATAAATGTTAATGTTATTTAGTGGAAAATAATAAAATGAAATTACAGTAATATATTTAGCAATGAACTCACCATAAGATGAAATAAAATAACTTTTAGTACTAGAACAAGAAGCTAAGCCAATTTAAATAGCTGGGTAAGTAAATGAATCCTATGGGAAGGCCGAGGTTATGGCAAAAGTGCAGTAACAAAAGTTAATATGAGGCCAGAGTGATAAGAATTTTCATTGTAATTTGATAGGTGGAGCTATTTTCAAATTTGTTCAATTCATAGAATGTTCTAATGTAAATTTATTACTTATTGTTTGGCTATTATCATATCTTCCCTTTTCCCCAAACTGACACAACTACATTTGATAATATATTGGTCCCTTCTACAACACCAAAATCCATTCCCTAAAATAACATTGCTAATGTTGTTTAGAACAGATACTGAAATTTCTAAAACTTTCAGTGGTTAAAAGGAAATGGACACACCTCGTCCAGTAGTATTCATACACTATTGATTCAGAAAGCTCTGAGATAAGAGGCATGCGAGCACTTTCTGAGTGTTCCTGTGTAGATTTGAATTGGAGCGTTTCATTATTGGTGGAGAAGCCAGACTGGGAACAAGTGGGGAAAGAGGTTTCACAAAAGAGAACAGCTTGCCAAATGGAAGTGTCCTTAGGAAAACCTCAATTTCAGCTCCTGTTATTCAATTCCTTGTATGATTCAAGGAAGGCAGCACTTGAAAGTAGAGTTTGAGGACTCTATTCTCTTTACTCTCTTCTGTTTTTCTTCTCTTTTGCCCTCTACAATTCCTCTGAGGTTCAGAGTAATGCACTAACAGTGACCGTTTGTGAGACTCACTCCTCCACTGTCTCTCTTGTTTCTCCTTTTCCTAACACTCTGTCCAATGCTACAAAGAATGTAGAACATTTACTAAGTGCCCTTGCAAAGCTCAGCCACCATTTCCTCTTCTAAGTCTGTGATTAACCCACAGATGGGTGGGCAAAGTCTGCATTCCGGTCCAAACACAGCAGCTGGTACACTGCACCCCACGTCAAAGAAACCTGCAATTCCATTGAGTCTAATAGTCATTTCTCACCATGGAAAAGTACCAGCAACCAGACACGCAGGTTTCACTGGACGCAGGTTTCACTGAGCCCATTCACACAGTCATCAAAAGCCCTTAACGCTGAAGCTTTAAAGATGTCCTCTTGTTTTATAAACTCTGTGGTTGTTCTGGGCTTGCATTTTACCAAGAACCCTCATTCTTCTCTGATGGAGAACATAGGGCCCTAATTTACACATCCATCTTTAACTTTTATAAAACACAGAAAGAAGTCATCCTTTCCACTGGCAATAGATCAGAGTAAAATAAGGCACATTTTACTTAGGATAAAGATGTTTTATCCCTTTTTGTTAGCTCAGTTACTGTTCAGAAGTTTGTCAGCTTTGAACATTTTACTTTACTTAATGCTTTCCCACCAAAGGGAATATGGTAACATTATTTGTCCAGAAAACTTAAATGAGTTTTACAATACAATTCACTTGCAGGGTAGTAATTAATTTTAATACATTTTATTCAAACTCACAAATATAGATCAGCAACACAAACAACGTGCCCCCTTATCATTTCTCAAAAATACTTATACTGGAGTTTGTGAAAATTAAGTAATTCCATCATTCCTATATCTGCATAAGCATCCATGACAAACAGCATATTTAATGACAGCATTTGATAGAAAGTATTTACCAAGAAAGAGAGAAAATGTTATGACTATTCCAAAATACACAGGCTGAAGCAAGTTTGTGAAGTACGTATTTCCCTTCATTATTGGCTGCAGCCACCAAAGGAAACCCCTCCAGAGAATTAATATGAACTTATTATAATGCAGCCTGCAGCACGGATTTGTTTTGGTTTTGCCTGTTTTGTGCTGACACTGCAGTTCAAAGTATATATACTCATCTTAATAAAGAAATCCAATTATTTCACAAACAAACATGCAGCAATAAAGTGCCATTACTCAGTCAATACTGACTCCTTAACATCTTTCCCTATTTACAGGTTTGTATTCCCAGCTCATTAGCTTATTACTTGACAAATAGGAGAGGGTAATGAATTGAGAAAATAACTACGTACCTTCAGAGAAAACCTGCCCGATAACAATAATCCATTAGGAACCTGGCAATATCCTCTGATCTATTGCCCGCAAAGCTATGACTGGATGGAGAGTTTCATTCCCTGGGCTCAGCTCTCCAGAAGAAAATCAGCACAATTTAAATATTTCTTGGAATGTGACAGCTCTCTAGATCCCCGGTTGCATTCTCTTCCCCAGGGAAGGCAATCTGGTGTTCCTGTGTGCACAGAGCAGTGAAGATGAATTGAAAACGCTTGAGATAAATTAGGAATGGCTAAGTTAAAACTGTCTGTGCTCCAGACTCTCATCTGCAGTCTGCAAGCCTGTTTTTCTGTGAAAAAGCTAGATGGCAGGCTGCCTCAGTAAGTTCTTCTCAAGCGACAGCGAGCATTTTCAATGGAGAAAAATTCTCCCATTATCTAAGCTAATGTGACTGCTGCTAAATCTAGTATTTTAAAGTGTCTACTGGCACGGAATTTATTTGCACTATTGCCTTCCTTCAGACTACACTATAGAATCCACACCATCAAGATATATACAGTTCTGTGCGATGAAACCAAAGTTTTTAATTAAAAAGAATTCCCATTTTGTTCTATTTCCATGATCATTTATCTATCATAAATTTATCCTTTTATTTGAGTAACTTTTACTATCTTTTATAATATACAGATTTGTTGTTTAGCATTTCATATACAATAATAAAAAATGACATTTTTAGGGACAATCACTTAAATATATGCAGTTCTGCATAGAAATACATAGTTCTCAAATGACATACAAAATCAAAAAGACACATAAAAAATAAAAAGGAAGAACATCTAATTCTAATAAGTTACCAAAGAAGTAAATTTAAATTTTTGTACTTAGCCCTGAACATTAAGTCATTTTAATAATATTCTGGATTTGAGACATAAAATAGAGTTCATCTGGTGAACAGGAATCCTTAAGCAAAGCACTTAAGGATTTTTAACATGCACAGATTTCTGTGTTAGATTTGTCATGTGAAAAAGAATGTAATATTTAGACAGGGCAATTAAGGGCATAGGAACTTTTGAAAGTATGTGCACTTTTGAAAAAAAAATCCAATGCCTATAAAATCAATCTTGTGTGTGCTGTGTGTTTATATGTGGCAATGGCATGTTGAGTATGCTATGGTCTGATATTTATGTCGTCTCTTGGTTCCATGCTAAGAACGGAGTTTCCCAAACAAAGGGAAAACAAAGGTAATGCAATCATCTGGAAATCAGAAAAAAAAAGTTAGATCAAAATCCTGCTTTTAACCTGATCTACTATAGAATCATAACTGGAGGACGGGGATTATGCATTCTGGAGGATGTTACATATACAAGAAACAAAGAATAGCTACATACACCTCAGAAGCTCCAAGGCAAAGCACCACTACCTACCAGGCTACTGAAATATGAAACAGTAAAGGTTTCATTGAATCATTAAGGTTTTTCCTCCTGGATATAACCTGCCATGCACTGATTGCATACTTTAAATATCTCTCATCTTTTCTACCCCTCATACCATCCTTCCCATAATCCATCACATCTCACTTTTTAATGGCAAGAATCATCCACTTGACCTGTTAGGAGTCACTTCCTTGATTAATTTTTAATACATGTCATTTATTACTCTTAAATATACAAATGAAATTGATATTCTATATTGTAATTTGTATATTCATTATTGCCTGGGGATGCTGCCCCACATTTTGACAATGACCTGTGTGCCCTAGGAAGTATTACCCATTTTTATCAAAAGTCATCAAACAGAAAGCATTATGGATTTTATCTAAGCCTCTCCTGCATTGGGCTTCTTCCCATAGCTCTCTACTAAAGCAGGTGTTTCTGGTGAAATGACAGATATTTAGACTACTGGAGTTGAACACTAAGCAAATATATAAAGCTTTAACACACCAGGTATGACCACACTTAGAATTCTTGCTTAGAATGAGCAATGTTCTTCATTCAGTTCCTATCACTACTAAATAAATACATGAACGTCTATTGTGTGCTCAAAAGGTTTCCATCAAGGGGACAGACAGGATTTCCTGAAAAAAGAACATGCTTCAAGAAATGATGCTGAAAGAATAGGTCATTGATATGCAATCGGCTGAAACTAGACAATTATCTCAAAACACATGTAAATGAATTCAAATGAATGAAAATTAAATCATAAAAGGCTTAACTATAAAATTATTAGAAGTAAATGCAGGGAAACTCATTTATGACACGTGTTTTGATGATGCTTTCTTTGACATGACATAAGTCATGAGTAAACATGTAATAACAGTCAAATCAAACCACATCAGAACCAAAGGACTGTTTATTACAACACAAGGTCTAATGAAAAAGAGCTCACAGAAGTGGAAAAAGTATTTGCCAAAATAAATGTAACAAATGAGTTTAATAGAGGAATAGTCAATGTCTAACTCAGGTACTGCAAATAAGTTTTGAGTTCAGCCTTTTGTGGGATATCCGTACTACCAGGTCTGAGGCACAGGGAACATCTCAGAAGAGGAGCCAGAAGAACTAAGATGATGGGGTGTGCAGTGAAGTCGATTTTATGGACATTAAATGTATCATGCACTCATGGACTTAAATTTGTTGAAGTTTCCAGTACAGTTGAATCTCTCAACATCTGGTGAAAGATTGGGTGCTGGGATCATGAGACCTATCTGAACCCTATCTTGGGATCACATGGCCGAGGAAGGCTCTTGTGAGAGCAGAGGGTCAATATTTTCAGAGGAGAATCCAGGGGTGAGTGTCCTCAGTTCCAGTCTCTGGTTCTGTCCATGCCTACATTAAGAGAGGGCTGATTCAACAAAAAGATTCACGAAAGGAACTTATTTGTAGAAGAGAGCATAAAACTGGGGTGAAAGGGGGATTAAAGAGGGTGAGGCTGTGACCATAATGAAACATTTGTAAGTATAAAACTAAAACGCAAATTAACTCATTAACATATATAGAGAGAACTGCAGCAATTCAATAACAAATACTAAACAATCTCCCTTAAAAATATAGTTAAAAGACTGGATATAAATTTCTGCAAAGAATACGTGCGAAAAATAATACCATTAACAGATGTTCAAAGTCATTAGCCATTAGATGAAGGCGGATAAAGCTACAGTGTGATACTATCGCATACCTACTCAGATGGACAGCTTCTTTGCTAAAATCTAATAAGTGCTGACAAGGACGCTGAAAAATAGCGTTCTTCTCTAAAGTTGGGAATGTCAAATGGGGCACCTAATATGAAAAAGTCATAAGGTTGATTCCCCAAAATAAAATTCACATACATATCTGGGGATATACTTAAAAGAACTGAAAGTGATTGAAATACATCATTATTGTATATATTCAATTTATGTCGGCACTGTATGCAGTAATCATAAAGTGGAATTAAAATAAGTTAGTCATTAAAAGTAAAAAAAATATTTTTATATTTTGCAGGGTCTCATTTTTTATTTTTTATTTTTGTAAAAAACTTTTGTTCATTTATTTTACATACCAAACAGTATTCCCTCTCTCCTTTCCTCCTGCCTTCTCCCCTTTCCCATCTACCCCCTAAATCCACTTCTTCTCCATATCTATTCAGAAAGGGACAGGCCTCCCATAGGCTCACACAAAGCAAGACACAAAAAGTTGGGACAGGACCAAGTTTTTCCTCCCATCTAGAGGGGGCCAGGTAATTTAGCATGGGGAGCAGGTTTCTAAAAGCCAGCTAAATGCCAGGCAGAGGTCCTGCTCTCAATGTTAGAATAACTTTGCAAATATACCAAGTTACATGATTGTCACACACATGGAGAGAACCTAGGTCTGTCCCCATGCAGGCTCTCTGACCGTTGTCCAGCATCCATGAGTCTCCACAAGCCTAGGTCAGCTGTCTCTGTGGGTTCCCCTATCATGACACCCCTGGATGGTAAAATCTCTCCTCCCATTCTTCCACAAGACTCTTGGAACTGAGCACAATGCTTGTCTGTGAATCTCTGCCTCTGTTTCCAGTGGTTACTGGGCAGTATATCTCTGATGGCAATTAGGGAAGTCACCAATCTGCTTGCAGTAAACGGCCAGTTCAGACACTCTCTCCACTATTGCTAGAAGTCTTAGTTGATGTCATACTTGTGGGTTTCTGCTTTATAAATTCTTTCAGATTTAATAATAATTGCAAAAAATAAAATGGCAATATCAAAACTTTTCAGTCAGTCACACACAAGATGAAATATCCTTGATAACTATATTGTAACTCTATAATATTTCATTTTAATAATATTATATAACATAATATAATATGTTATAGGACATTATAAACATAAACACTGTTTCCACTAATGAAGACTAATAATTAATCCTTCAGGCAATCCAATAATGTACATACTTCCAGCGTGAACAGATGCAGGAATAAAACATTTGTGCTTTTTTTTATTAAATCTATGAATCCTCAATTTTGAAGTTTTGAAAATTATAAGTTTTTTTCTCATTACAGCAAATGAAAATCTTATTTTTTCCTATATTCAAAACCAAAAGACAAGCACTACAATCCCAATTACAGATTCCTAAATTGTTACTCATTCCATAAAAAACTGAATAAACAATTTGAAAGGAATTTAAAATTAACCGCATTGGAATTGACACACTAGTATCACCTAAAGTATAATCATAAAGCTTGTGAAGGTTTTGAATTTCTGAGACATTAAAATAATCACCATAACTCTAAAGTGACAACTACCTCAAACACTGAACTTGTCATTAAATCACAAAGGACCATGAATAATTGCAGAATTTACTCACAACAGAAGGAAAATATCTGCCCAATTGCCAAAGTAAAGCTATCAAAGAATTTAAAACCTTTATATGTTCAGATAATATATTTTTAAAATCCAGTTCTTATTACATTGTTCCAAACTCTTGCAATCATCCTGAATAAGTAATATATGAGTGAGATACCAAATGCAGCAAATTAGGACTCTTTCAAATAAGGACATTGTCAAGACAAAGATCCTAGACTAATGACATTCTGAGACAATTTTTGGGGGGCATTGTTCAGTGCAAGAATTCTTAGAAACTGCAGAAAGTTTGCCCTCTATCTATAGTTGAAAGAAACTGCAATGATATACCAGGAGGGACATTGTATCTAAACTTGGATTATTTTAAACTGAATGTGAGGATCACAGAACAAGATACTCTTCAAAGTCACAGCACAACACTATAGGGCATTTCTGAACAGCCATTTTATAGTTCTCCTCCATTTTTGTTTTCATTTCTTTCACTTTAGAAAAATACAGGGCATGAAGAATTCCATGCAAAGCATCTGAAACTATAAAAGTTTAAATTTGTGAGACAAATATCCTCAGATATCATGATGAACATTTAAGCATTTCCCTTATTTATTTGTCATGTCCAAACTCATAGTCAGAAATTTCTGACATTCAAGTTTCAATTATTTTTACTTTTAAGATTATGTGTGTGTATGTGTGTGTATGTGTGCACGTCTCTCTCTCTTTCTCTCTCTCTCTGTGTATGTGTGTATGTATATGTGTGTGTGTGTGTGTGTGTGTGTGTGCATAGGTGCCAAAGTAGAACAGAAGGTAACATTGAATCTCTTGGAGCTGGAATCACAGGCAATTGTAATTCTCTGATGTAGGGGCTGGTAACTGAACTCCATTGTTCCCTGCAAGAGCTTCAAGTTCTCTTAACCTCTTAATCGTAACTTCAGCCTCTGAAACTTGGCAGTTGCTTATACACGTAGGGATTTCCAGTAAGAAATTAATGAAGCTAAATGCTAACTGCTCCTATATCTTCAAGGGTTCAGTAAAAAAATTTCAGAGTCCAATGAGAAAATACACACAGAAGGCAGAACATATGACAGAAACATAACAGAGTGCCAGCGAGAAGGGTGGCAGGGATTTGAAAGTAACTAAGCAGATTGTGCAGCAATGTATTTGATGAAACCACAAATTAAGTTACTCCATAAAGATATGCCCATATAATGGTGAGAATAGCAAGGTCATACCTCGCCCTTCTTCAGTGAACAAACCTGTGTATTATTAAATTGCAATCAATCTCTTGAACTATCTAATGCAAATCACACAAAAGACAGAACAATAAAATACAATTCATCATGGTCTCTAGCACGTTCTCTAAATTCAACATGTTAAGAGTATCAGCTCTTTAGAGAATAATCCAAAGAAGCTATAGGTGGAGTGCGTTCATTAACAACCTTCGGGAACTCAGACAATCCCAACAAATACACCAAAGATCTAAAATTCAAAATAAGCTCACATACACATATTCAGTGTATGTTAAGGCACCAATTGTTCTCTAACTTTATTCTCATAGCTAAGGGAGTATTAATTTTGTCTCAAAAATTCTTAATACAGGTATGAGGAAAGAAGCAGCAAATCTAATCATTAAGCCTCACCATTGATTTACATTTTATTACTTTCCATTTAATATTTGTTTTTTTCTAAGAGAACCACAGGCATTCCTCATTAGGTCAGCTGTTCATGGCTTTAATCTCTGCTTGGTTGTAATGTTTTCTAGATTTTCTTGTGTTGGATGGCTGTGACATTTTTAAGAAATTCTAGTTAGATAATTTAGTTAATGTGCAATTATTTCTAATTTTTCTCTTATAATTAGCCTATGCGCATGGATTTTGAACGGGAGAGCATGTTTTTTGCTGTCATCTCGAAAGTGTATAGAAACGAGGTTTTTGTTAATTTTGATCTTTTGACAGAATGAGTTTTCTTGCCATGAAACTATGTTTGTTTTCTTTCTGTCCCCCCTATTCTATTGAGGCCATTTATGGCTGAAGTTACTATCATGACTCAAAATTAAATGATTGAAAGTTGAATTTTTTTCTTTTGAAAACAATATTATTTTACATACCAATCCCAGTTCTCTCTCCCTTTCCTCCTCCCAATCTCCCCCTGCCTAACCTCCACCCCACCCCACCCCCTGTCCACTCTCCTCCCATGGACAACAAAGTCTGTCACATCACTTGAGGCAGTACCAAGGCCCTTCCCCTCCCCCTGTATCTAGGCTGATCAAGGAATCCTTCCAAAGGGAATAGGGTAAACAAACAAACAAAACAGATTATGCATTAGGAATAAATAATAAATACTAGTTCCACTGCTAGTGGCCCCACAAACTGTCCACTCCACTGTCACCCACATTAAGAGGGCCCAGTTTGGTCCTATGCAGGTTCCCCAACTGTGCGTCTAGACTCAGTGAACTCATACTTGTTTGAGTCTTTCTGCGGGTTCCCCCATATGGTCTTGACCCCTTTTCTCATATTATCACTCCTCTCTCTCTCTAAGACTGGACTCCAAGGGCTCAGACCAGTGCTTAGCTGTGAATCTCTGCATCTTCTTCCATCGGTTACAGGATGTAGGTTTTATGATGACAATTAAGGTAGTCATCAATATGATAACAGGGGAAAGTCAGTTAGAACACCCTCCCCAATCTTTTACCACATTGACAGTACTGTATCTACATCAATTATTTGAAAATTCTTAGCACTCTCTCTTTATCTCAATTTATGCCACATTTAAGTCAGTATAGACTCATGAAAGCTCCACTTAATCTTTTTGTTATAAGCAAAATGCTGCATGCTTGTTTTGTTGTTCAGAAGCTGGTTCTTATGTCTACAAACAAACTGCAATCATTAGGGTTTGCTTTGTTTTCTTTGAAATTCCTCATATATAGGGCATGAAAAAATCTCATAAAATCTTGTCTACTGCCTACTTCAGGCAAGTGTTTCTCCTCAGGGTTTTGTTTTCTTTTTTTTATGAGAAGCAATAGAGGAACCAACACCTGGGTCATAGGAGTGTTTACCGATAGTGGGGTGTACATATTTCTTAGAATTCTCAATTGAAAACCCCAGGAATATAGTACTGTGTGCTATCTATGCAGGCTCATATGTCTATTAAAAACTACACATGTCATGTCTAGGACAAGGTGTGTATGAATTTAAGCTGTTATACTGCCTTGTCTGGATTATTTTATTTCTTTGTGATCCAAGCAAACTTGCATTTTCTTCTAAACTGCAACTACAACACATAATTGATTAACACGGTTCAGTTTTCAATCACCAAAATACTGTGTTGATCAAATCCATTGTTTTGGGGGCTGGAGAGATGGCTCAGCCATTAAATGTACTTGTTGTTCTTAAAGGACTAATATTCAATTCCTAGCACCCACATGGCAGCTCACAACTCAACAAAACTACTGGAGATTGAACATTTTTTTGATCTTGTGAGCAACCATCACACTCATTTTGCAAAAGCATACATTTATGCAAACAATCATAAACATGAAAAGAAAATAAATGACACTAAAAAAACAGTTTAAAATCAATTATATTAAAACACCTGGTGTTAGGATCAACCACAAGAACTTCTTATCTAGTCATTATTTAAATTTTATTCAATGCTAACTGATTTAAGTTTTTCATATTCCAATTGGGATTTTGAAGATTTTTATAATTTTATGATTGCATGAAAGAAACATATATTTTTGTCTCTCCAGAGTGTTATTTTCTAATTCATTAATAAGTATTTTATTAGTTTGCTTAATTGTTTAATTGATGTAATTAAGATATTAATATATTTACCCCATAACCAGGTCAGGTATGTGTGGATTTCTGTTTTCTGCCCCAAGAAAATGTGGAAGATTTCATAGGGATAAAATCATTCAAATTTATCTTCAGGATTTCAAGAGTTTCTCACATTATGCCTCAAACTGGTCATCAAAATCTAAAGACTATTTTAAAATTTTACTGTTATGACATCATGGATTACACCCAGATCATTACATCCTGTCAGTTACTGTGTGTTTTTTCATCCCTTTGAGTGTTCAGAGCAAGTTTCCTGAGTCCTTGTTACCTTAATAGTCATAGGTACATTTCTTAGTATTTGTTTTATACATATATTACTGTTATGGTTGAAGGGATATAACCACAATTAAGTTATAATACATTTCAGTACAGAAGAAAAAAATCTTTATCCAATTTTTAAATTGCCAGACATTAAATACAAGTTCCAAAATTCAGATTTTAGAAGGGTAACATGAATGTATCATCAGAATTTGAAATCTCTTTTTATTGAGACATTAAATTATAGAAAAGAATAAGATTAAATGCAATACAAAAAAGATTAATAATTAAAAAAATCTATCATTAGAAATTATATATTAGAGTTTTAATCCTTATAAACCTTGGTGACTTGTTATACAGTTAAATATATGCTATAAATTATGAGTAACAATTTTGTCATTTTTTTACATATTCATATAAATAATAGCATATGATATGAAATCATGAATATTTTAAAGTATCAAATTTGAAGATCTTCACTTGTTTTTCATACTAATATATAAATAAATCTATATATACATTGTATTATCATGGATAAACTACAAATATCTGCTAGATGTGACAATTATGTCAGAAAATACAATTGTTTTAAGAAAACAGATGAATTTATAAAACATGAAGATTTTATACACTTAACTCCCAACTATAACATTGGACATAGCGAACTCAGGCCCAGGCAGTCACAAAATACATCAACCCCTTCACTGCAAAGCCCTCACAAAGTAGCTTAGGACTTGGTTCTCTAAAATCCAGGCACTTAATTTCATCATAACTAACAGTAAGAATAATGAAACAGTAATAATGCTTAATAAATAAATTACATTGTCAGAAAATTAATGTTATATCACATAACCATATCAAATGAAAGACAGCAAAAATTCTATAAAAATAATGAAGTATAGTTCTAGAGACAATTTACCAAGTACTATAAGCTACAACACTACCTAAGAGAGATATAGTGTCTCTTTGTACAGTGCTTACAGCCTAGTGGCAAAATATTCTTTCATTCAATACTGGCCTTGGCCTATTTACTGAAGTCCTTTATTGACAATGCAATTTTGGCATCCAGTCTTCTGGGAAAGAATGCAGAGAGTGAGATATACCACCATTGCCTACAGTCCACTTGGGTATGAACGTGCACAAAAGTTTTCAAACAAAAAGGCTTAATTCTTGAATGGTAATATCAACCTTCAATCAATATTTTCAGGAATGTAAATGAAAAGAAAGTAAATTTGCTTTAAAATTGAAAGGCAACCTATTAGCTAATAAGGATTCACCCTTTTAAACCTTTCTTCAGTAAAAGAGCATCTAAGCAAGTGGGAAGCAATGGTTCATCTCAAATAATATTCTACACATCTGTCCTTGGTCTTGTTGCATTCTACACATGTCAAGGTATTTTGAATGTTTGTTTGGGCCTCTCAGGGGATGAAGTGGATATAGGGACTACAGCAATCAAATAAATATGTTTTGCAATATGAATCTAAGAAGTGACTGCAGATGGTTTTAAAAAATAGATTTGGACTAAAGGAAAAAAAATCAGACACACCAAATGGAAAGGTGGGTTTAAGATTTAAAGTGGAGTCTTTCTTGGAGTGAAGGGTTACTCTATATTTGGTCCTGTTTTCTCTCCTGCAGGCAACCTACAGATTGAATGTATGTAAGTTTCAAAGGAGTTAAAAAGGAACAAACAGTAACTAATCCTCACACATTTTCCACACTCATTCTGAAGCAGCTGCATAATAATCTCTAAATCCTTGACATTACTTGATTATGCAGTTTAATTAACACAACACTCATCATCGAAGGCTTGAAGACTTTCATCTCTTATCTCTTATGGTCCTCCAATTCACATCTCTGAATGCTAAAATATTTATAACAATCTATTAATCTTACTGCATATTTATCTTGAAAAATATACATTTTTAAGAGATTTTTGATAATTTGTTTGCTACTGCTGAAGTTTTTGCTTGAAGTTGTCTATTCTTTAGTTCATAAAAATATTATTTTCCCTAAAATTCCCTTTGAAAGACTTTAATCTATTTTTGGTTTTGGTTTGTTTTTATTAATTTAAATTCAAGTAATTCCCACTGTGACTAAATTCCTAAAATATGAAATTTAAAAATATATATGAACCTATTATTTCAATTTTTTCAGATGACTATAATTTTATGTGTTGTAGTGGTTTTCAGTGAAAATGCCCCCTGCAGCATTGTTGAATTAAGTATGATATTGTTGGAGGAAGTGTGTCACTGGGGGGGGCAGGGGTGGAATGAGATTTCCAATGCTCAAGCCAGGCCTAGTGGCTCATATTTTTCCTCCTTTTGTCTATGGATCAGAAAAAAAATAACCTCTCAACTACTTAATTAGCACCATGTCTGCTCCATACCACCAAGCTTCCCCCATGATGAAAATGGGCTAAAGATCTAAACAGTAAGCCAGCACCCAATTAAATATTTTCCTTTATAAGAGATTCCTTTATCATAGTGTCTCTTCACAGCAATATAAAACTTACCTAGACATGTGTATGAAGTGATCTTAAAAGTCACAAGGTTCTGAAATTTGTGCGATCAAGACTACATGCTAGAAATTATTGCACTTCTGTTATTAAATGAATTCCATTTACCAATATTTGGTATTGTTATAAGATGTATATTGATGGAGGACGTTTTGGAAAATTGTGTGTATATATTTGGGAATTTATACACACACACACACACATGCTGATTTTGCCCTGGATTTTAAGGGATGTCACCAGCTATTTTTCAGTAATTTCAAAGACGTTTTCCTTATATTGATGAGTACTGTCTTCTGAAGCAATGCCTCCTTGTCAGATAAGTTTCAAGAATTATTTTTTTAACTACTCTTACTCTGGATATGTTTTTAAACTGTATAAAATTTTGTTGAATTTTCATGATGCATTTTGAATTCATTTATTAAATAAGTATTTTCCCTTCAAACTTATTGCTAATATTATACTTATGTACTTGATGCCACATTCTGCAAGTATACAAGTATAGCTCTGTTCCTAAAAATCTATAAGAATGTAATCCATTAAAATTATTTCAATAAGGTATGGTTAAATGGATCAAAACTAATATTGTAGGTTGTTATATTTCATAAATTAGAAACTGTATCCCATAGAATTGCACTGTTTAAAACTGATAGTACTATGTAGGTGAGATGGGAATGTGGGGGAAATTTATGTAATGAAGTTTTAATAATAATAATGCTTGGTATCAATGAGTAATTCTTTGTAAACCTAAGTAGTAAATATAGGCAAACATATATATCTTGTTGTGCATATATTATTTATTTATAGAAATAAACAATAATTAATTAAATAAGTTTTCCTTAATTATTATTGTGTGAGTGTGAATGTGTGTGTGTTTGATTCTCCTGTTTAATAGTATTATTCTATTTTCTACTTAGAAGTGATTAGAATATACACTCCAAAACTCTTTGTGTATCAAATACAATGTTTTTTTTCCAACAGGACTGTTAAAAACTAGGCAAATATAAGAAATTATATTCAGCACTCTGTAACAAAATTCACAGTCACGAAATTATCTCCCCTTATAAAATTCGAAGTGTTTCTAAAATGTCTCCCATTCTGATGAGAATGGCATATTAAATTCATCCACACCTATCCATCCTATTTGTCTAGTACTATTTATGTCATACATGTTAAAAAAAATTTGGTGCCTATTGATTTATTATGGTCACATTTTATTTGGGCTCTATAAACTTTACTGAAATGTAGTGACTTTCTTCCCTTTTTATTTTCAAGACAGTGTTTCCTTGTTTAACAGTCCTAGCTGTCCTGGAACTAGCTCTTGTAGACCATGATGCCCTTGAACTCACAGGGATTCACCTGCCTCTGCCTCCTGAGTGTTGGGATTAAAGACATGAGCCACCACGGCCTGACCTCCTCACCTCTTAAGAACAAACCTTACTCAATATCTGGTTGGTATATAGTGTTTCATTATTCAAATTTTAGTCTTTGCCAGTGAGATCTATCTCTTGGTAGCAACTTATGGTTACATTTTTCTTTGTTTGTTTTGGCTTGGACAAAATCAGCAATCCCATATCGTTTAACTGAAGAATTGAGACTGATCATCTAGAGATGAAAGATAATAGATTATTATTTTCTTATAAAAGAAACTGACAACACAAGCTATATTAAAGGTCAAATGAAGCTTTCGGCATCTACAGAATATTCCACAGCAGCTGAGGATTACACATTCTTTCCAGAGGCTCATGGATGTTTCTGAAAATAAGAGCACATCTATGCTATAAATGACTTCAAAAATGCAAAATAATCAGAATATTTCCATGCATGGTATCATATAATATTCTAAAACTTGGCATCACTAACTCAGGAGACTATCTTGTATGTACATGGAAATTAAACAATTTATTTTTGAAAGATCAATAGGTTGCTGAAAAATTCAGGAGAGAAATTGGAAACTGTTAATATTAAGTGTAATTAAAAATAATTAGCAGAACTTGTATGTTAAATTAAAGTTTATAAACTGTAAATATGTGGAAATTGGAAGAAAAATACAAAATTTATGATGCAGATAATTGGGTTCTTGAGAATATAATCAACATTGGTAACCCTTCCTAGTTAGCAGAAACAAGAAAAAGGGAAAAAAGAAATGAAATCAATAACATTAGAGCTAAAATGAAAAACATTATAAAACAGGCTAATGAAATTCAGGTGTCATTGAGTAATTCTGTATAAACTGAATGTCCAACAAATTAGAAAATATAGAAGAAATGAATAAATTTCTATTATATACAAAAATTAAACTGAGGAATGAAAACAAGTTAACTCTACAACAGTCACTAAGATTAAAGAAATACAAAACCAACCAAAAGCTGAACACATGGTAGTTTATATAGATATAGATATATGTGTATATTTAGAAGTATGCAATCATAAAATAAAGGATCATTAAATTAGTAAAATTTGTTATAAAAATGTAAATCATCATGGCTAAAAGAAACTTGTTTTTGTAACTGGTTATGAAATTGCTAAATTATGAAATCACACCTAAATTTTTTTATTGATTTTTGTTGAGCTCCACATATTTCTCTGTTCCCCTCCCTGCCTCTCTCCTCCCCTTCAATCCTTTCCCAAGGTCCCCATGCTCTAAATTTATTCAGGAGATCTTGCATTTTTCTACTACCCATGTAGTATCTATGTATGTCTCTCTTAATGTCCTCATTGTTTAGGATCTCTGGGATTGTGATTTGAGGGCTATTTTTTGCTGTATGCTTAAAAACACTTACGAGTCAGTACATGTGATAATTGTCTTTCTGGGTCTGGGTTAACTCACTCAAAATGAAGTTTTCTAGCTCCATCCACTTGCCTGCACATTTCAAGATGTCGTTATTTTTTCTGCTGTGTAATACTCCATTGTGTAAATGTACC
>LOJH01016293.1:0-22920 GCA_001685095.1 Ellobius talpinus
AAGACTGAGCTAATGGGCCAATCAGTTTTGTAACTTTTGGAGATCTCTGTGTGACTTTCTTTGGGGGTATGCCAGCTGTGGGGTACTGGGCGGGACAGAAACCCCAACAAGCAGACCCCTTCATGTTACAAAGACCAAGGAAACAGACTGAGGGATTCAGCCACATATATGTCCCAAGGGACTCTCACCCATTCCAACCACCTCCGCTGGCGATTGCCGAGGCATGTTTGATCACTATCTAAATGTTCATTTGTTACGTTCTGTACTGTTGGTCCCTTAAATTATTCTAAATTTACTTTTTATTTTATGTCTCTGGGTGTTCAGCCTGAGTGTTCTCCATGGGTGCCCTGTGCTCTTGGAGGTCAGAAAAGGGCGGTGGATTCCCTGGAACTAGAGTTACAGATGATTGTGAATGACTGGACATCGAACCCAGATCCTTTGCAGGAACACGGAAGAGCTTTGAACTGCTAAGACATGTCTCCAGCTCCCCCGTTAGCCTATTTCAAACAAAAATACTCAAAATATCCTCTTCATTTAGGTCTCATATAATGGTAGAATGAAGTTTAGTCTCTTCTCTGACTGTTAAATGTGTTGAACATGTACCTGGGACCAACTATCAAATGCAGCAACCTCTCTCCTTGGATCCCTCTACACACTTCACGCCTCGTCTTCGTGGCTGGGAGTGATCTGTTGAGTGAGGAGAGATATCGGGGGGAACGCATTTTCTAGCATTCTGGGGTGAAGTGGACACCATTTCAAACTTTGCAAGCGGGATGTTGGCTTTTTCTGTTTTTATTTCATATTCTTTCTTACTGTCCACCATGTCTTGAGCACTGTAAAGAGCAATTTTGTGAGTATTCAGTGTGATAAGGTAAAGGATATATGACACTTCCCTCATACGGGTTTTCAGCTACTGAAAGCCATTCCAGTATTTATTTATTTGCTTGTTTGTTTTGCCTGTCTTTGTTTTTGATTTAGAAGAATGATTTCTCAGACCTCAGTACAAAACCAAGCAAACTTGACTTGGCTTTTCACAGATGCCACTGTGGACAGGGCTTTGTGAGAATTTTACCTCGAAAGTGGAAAGTAGTGGACTCACTCACCACTCACTAGCCACCCTACCTTGTCCATAGCAAGGCGTCTGCTTCAGTGGAGCCCCACCCGGGAGCAGAAACCTCAGGGGCCAACACCTGGGCGCAGTTCCTTTTTTCTCTCACACTGCAAACCCTTGAAAGGAAGAGGGTTAGAAGGCAAAGGAGCCTTGTTTTACAAATGTAGTTAGAGGCTGTGGTTCAAGTATCACTGGATGAGAAAACAGGAGCCGCTTGCCAGTGTTAACCCACCAAGTTAGGAAGGTGTGGTACTTAGGAACACGAGCAGCACATTATTTAAGGCAATTTTGGCCAAACTTGTCATTTTAGTCTTTTTAATACATGAGATTACGCAAGACCTTGCTGCTTTGGGGGATTTTACAGAGCTGTGACCTTCATGGTTTCTGAACTGCCATTGCAGGCTTCGACACAGAAGTCCTGCTTTGATGTGCTGGCTGAAGCCAGCCCTGTGCTGTTACTTTTTGGGCCTCAAAGCCTGATGGAGACCTGCCAAGGGAAATTCAATCACAGTACTCTTTCCTATAAGATTCTCTCCGGTGTCTGGATGTGGCACAGCTGGCTGTCTTCCCTAGGAGTCTTCACATAACTATATAATCTCCATCACCCACCCAGTACCAAACATCTGTTCATCCCTTGGAATGCAAGCATTGGCTTGGCCTTGCTGTCTTAAAAATAATTTAAAAACAAAACCCAGATAAGTTTTTCTGGATGAATTTAGATAAGAGCCAGGGGAAAGTAAGAGAAGCATGCTGAAACGGATTGTTCCAGGGCATTCTTGTGTCTTTAGCAAACTGCCTGTCAGTTGTTCCTGGCAGGCAGTTTTGTCTGCATGCCCTGTCTGCAGCTTAAGCTCTTCACATCAAAGCTCTGTGCAATATATCAGCTTGACATGATAGAAATGAGGCTGGAGACACCTCTACGAAGGCCGTTACACAAGGCTTGACTTTTTAAATTCCTTTTCTTTCTTTCCGAGAGGAAGTTACCAGGGCTGGCTTTGAACTCCTGAGTTCAACCTCCTGAGTACCAGGGAGTGCAGGCGCATACCTGACTTTGAACTTTTTGGATTTGGCTGTTTTATTTTAAACTACAATCACATAACCCAATATGCATTACTAACTGTGTTAGGCATGAATGAAGTGTAACCGTTTATCGGCCTAAAATATGTTGCACCTGGTTGACTAAGAACACTGGACCATAAATCGCAATCGACGCTATAGTTTGTAGTCGCTATGCTACTCGCAATAAACATTTGTGTGTATTTGTCCACAGATGCCTCATTGTGAATGCTGTGTTTCTAAAACAGCACTCACCCCACAGACCCTAATGAAATAACAAGCTAGAGTCTTTTCGAAAGCAGTCACTATTTATTGTGAGTGTCTGAGCAGTTCAGATTGTACTTTTCCAAGCAGGGAGGCAGCTTTTCTTCTTTCGAAAGAAGAGGCAGAGATGATAATAGGAGCATAAACACTGAATGTAGCCACAATAAACACAGGACGCTAAAACACTGGCTATCAGATGTCTCACTGGAAAAGGCTGGGAGGAGATTTACTTAGCCAGGCTTGCTGCCTGGCTCCACTTGACTAGCACTTTGTTTGACCTCATGGGCTGCCAGATACTTTTCAATAATAAGAATGAAAATAAATTTGTTCCGCAGCTACTCTTTTATAGCAAGTTCACTTTTGGTGATCTGCACCTAGCAGGATTTGTGTGACACTTGTCTGGTCATGTACCTGATTCACAGCAGTCAATGGTCCAGTTGACTCTCTTTAGGTAAGAGAAGACAGAAGAATATTTATCCTAAGCTTCCTATGGCCTAAATCTTCTATTCTCTAGTCCACAGTGCCCATCTTGTAGGCTTCTGACAAATAAATGTTTGCTAAATGAGTCAGTAGATGGATTATAATAAGATTGGTTGACCCCACTGTCCTGAAAGGAAGAGTTGAAAACAATGTGGTGGATTATTGAGGTGAAGGTGTTCATTTACTTGTTGACATTCCAGAATATGGCCATGTACTGGCCCACAATGGGTCCCCATCTTTGTGTAGAAATAAAGGAAATAAAAAGCAGAAGATAAAAATATAGTCTGAGCAATCTTTTACATGTTTCAGGTTTAACAACTCAATCATGAATGTTTAAAATTGTAAAAGATATTATTTAATGGTGGGTTGTGCGTGCAGGAACACACTTGTAGAGGTCAAGGAATAATTTGTGGAGTTTTTTTTGTTTTCTTTTCAGTATGTGAGACCTGATTATCAAACTTGAGTCCTTAGACTGGTCTACAGGTGCCTTTTTTACCAGCTCGAGAGCCATTTTAGAGCCATTTTGCTGATCCTTAAATACTTAATATCAAACATATTGTTTGAATTTTCCCTGTGCTAAATGCAGAAGAAAAAGTCTGAAATTCTGGTCTGAACAATAGCCTTTGAAATAGGAAAGAAATTAGAAGTTTTTTTTTTTCCTCTAACTTCTGTTTTCCATTGTCTGCCCATTCTGAAAATTCCCCTAAGCATCGCAGGAGAAGCAGAACTCACAAGATGCAGGCCTTCATCTGTTCTACCCACAGACTGTTTGCTAAACCCAGAGAGTACACGGTTAGGTTTTCTGTACTTTAGTATGGTTGGGGAGTCTTCAAGGGAGGGGTAGCGTTTCCCTTACTCTGTTTGAATTTAACCCTCTGAAGGCTGACAAGTCACACACACGTGCCAAAAGGCTGCAGTTATAGTGTTATTTGTGAGAGACTTCATCATGGAGGTTTCATTGAACCCATGAAGTGTCCAGTTTGCAGGTCCAGTACTACAGACCTGTTTTTGGTGTTTGATGCTATTGACTATAACCTTGGTTCTAACTGTGGCTTCTCTACTCGGACTCCAACAGACCTGAGGGCAGCCAGGAAAACTGGCAACCTGACATGGTAGTCAGTGGTACATCGTTTAAATCACTGTTCACATGACCTCTTCCATCCGGCACTTTAATATATACATTTTGCCTGACTTTGGGGAAAAAATCATGTTCTTTTGTGAACATAGATTATAAAACTTTGGGGTTTTCATAGTCATGAAATGTGTGTCATTAATTTCTGAAGAATCTCTTAATTTTCCTATCAAATAAATATGTGCATTTTGCTTTATATCTTCGAGGCTGTTGACTACACTGCTGATAGTCATACCATGTGACACCATCTCCTGGTAGTTGTGGAAGGGATCTAAACTCACAAAGCCTAGTGTTTCTGGAAGGGTTACCCCTGCCCAAGGAAGAGTGCTGCTTGTTTTCAGTGTCTAGAAGACTCTGCCTTTCAAACAAGGGGCCCATAGGGTACTTATAGAGAGACTCTCAAATGAACACAATTGTTAAGTAATACAAATGTTAGGGAAATCTGGGCTTCTACAGATAGATTCATGGACAGAATGGCTCTTTGAAAATCTGTTTTGGATCTATGTCCATCAATAAGAAGGAGAATAGAGCGTGGAGGGCATGTGAGCACCCCTTCTCATGGGCAAAGTCTAGGGCAAGTGTACATGATAGAAAGAGACTGGATTGAAGGGAACAGACTGAGCGTGTCTTCAATGGGTAGGAATTAGGCAAAAGAGCTGGTCATGGGGTCTGGATACTGGGTAAGGGATTTGGAGAATCACATGTCAGTGAGATATTATTTGTGGTGAATTAAGCCACATTTCATCAACGTAGGGCAAATGCAGTGTGAAGGAAGGTCAGGAGACCAGGCTCAGAGTTGGGTACACAGGTACTGCCAATGAGAAAGGGATCGGATACAATGGGGCTTTTTTATAAGAGATGTTACTGTTTTCATTAGATTTCCCAAGGAAATCAATGGTTGCAATAGAAAAAAAAACTGAAAATAAGATGAAAATGTGAGAAAACAATGAAAAACACCCATTCTCATTCCTTGGCATTATTGGCAAAATTTTATTTTGTTTTAATTGATACATCTTGAAATCACCATTTATTGAGGTTATTTTTTGGATAACTTTTATTGTTTCTTTTGTTAGTACAAATTCTTGAAAGACGTCCTTTTTATTGGTTTTCCATCATTCTATAGCTTGAATAAAAACAGATAATGAAAATGTGAAAAAAGATATAAGCTTATCTTTTTCACATTTTCATTATTTTAAATATAAATCAGCATCAAACAACACAAATGTCTTCCTAGATGTTTCTCCTCCTGCGTTGACTTGGATAAGTCATGGCATTCACACTAGAAAACCAAGCATTTGTTAATACCTCGTTTTCACTTTAACTGTGATATGGCACATCTTACTTTGAGTTAGTTTTAAAAATTGAACAAAAAAAATGAACCTTACTGCTTCTGGTAAAAATGCTCAAACTTCCTCCCCTTTCCTGAAGTTGTCAACTTACTTTGTTTCCTGCTTTCGTTTATAACGGTCTCATGAATTCTCCACTCCGTGGGTATGTAGGTTGCCTCCATTGTTTCTCTGTTCCAAGTAACATTGTGATGGATGTGTTTGCACTTACTTTAATTATAGAGATAAGATATGCACCAGTCTTTGGTCTCCACTGAGCTCAGCTTCAGCTCTGAAGAGGCATGCTCCCATGCACTCACTCCTCTAGGCACAGTTCAGGAATTCCAGTTCGCTTACCCCATCAAAAACACATTCATGTCTTTTAAACATATGTGGGCAGCAGTATCTCCTCTCGTTTAGTATGCAAACGTTACCTTACTTTGTTCTGCATGAATTAACAGGTCTTATTGTATTTTCTAAACTTAAAGATCATTCCATGTTTTCTCTGCAGCTTGCTCATTTCTTCCATCCAATTAATTTCTCTTTTGAAATATTCTATATACTAGCCTACTGACAGTTATGATTTAAGGCATTCTCCCGGTGTCTGCCTTGTGCCTTAATCCTGTGTGACAAATCTAGCATTTTAAAGCAGGTAGGGCAGCTTCTCAAACTGATCTTCAGAGGTTTAGATCGTAATGGTTCATTTTTATAGTTTTTAATTATATGTTTGAATTGCTTTCCCTCTTCTATCTTTGTGTACATGGGTACCTGAGTGCAGTTGTCTCCAGAGGCTGGAAGAAGATGACAGTGCCCTGGAGCTGGAGTTCTAGAAGGTTGTGAACTACCCAGTGTGGGCACTGGGAATCGAACTTTGGTCCTCTGTAAAAGCAGTATATTCTATTAACCTCAAAACCATCTCTTCTACCAGATATTTTAAATTCTTCTGACTTTATCATACATTACCTGCTAGGCCATTTTCTAAGTTAAGGAAGGTAAAAAGTATAAAATAAGATGAAAGTTGATACAATGTACAAGAGTTTTCATTTTGAGTCTATGTTTGATCTGTGGCGATATCATTAATGGTACTTTGGAGAATTTCATACATGAATGTGTTTTGATAAAATTCACCTCCTCTCTCTCCTTTCTTATTCTTCTCCTATTTATCCTCCTATTTTCCCTCCTAACTTCATGTGCTTTCTCTCTCCCTCCTTTCCTCCCTCCTTTTCTCTCTCTCTCCCTCCTTTCCTTTCTCTCTCTCTCTTATGCGCCATAAGATGGTCCTATAGTCATGCACATGTAGGCATCACTAAGTATTACCTTTCTCTCTCTTTGTGTGTACACATATTTATATAGCTATATCTATATATCTGTATATCTAACTATATCTATCTACCTATCTATATATCTATCCATCTTCTGGAGCATAAGTAGCCTCTATGGGACTTCATCCCTTAAGGAAACTGACCATTCACCTCTCATAGCCATCAGTTGCCAACAGTTAATCAGCTAGTGATGGAACTTCATGAGTAACTCACTCATCTATGCTGGCATCTGGGCTGGTTTGATCCTGTGTAGGCCTTGTGAGTGCAGTCACAGCCACTGTGACTTCATGTGTGCAATAGCCTTCTCATGTCTATCAAATGTGTTTCACTGCAGATGCCCAGAGCCTCTGGCTCTTATAATCTTTCTGCCACTTCAATGATCCCTGAGTCTGGTGAGGAGGGGGTCTTATACAGCTGTCCCATTTAGAACCGAGCACTCCATAGTCTTGTATTCTCTATATGTTGACCACTCTGCATTAATCTCCATCTATAACAATAAAAGCAAAAAAAAACTTTTAGTGATGAGGGTTGAGGGGTACACTAATCTATGTGTGTAAAGATAAAAATGGTAATTTAGAGTCTAGATTATTTCTATTAGCAGATTATTAACTGTAGATTCTCCTCTTGTCTAGCCATAGGTTCTTGGGCAAATAATGGTACCTGGTATTGGATTCATTTTGTAGAATGGGGCTTAAAACAAATCAGGGTGGTTGGAGTGGTTACCGACCTAACACGTGTGCCGCTACTGCACCAGTGTAATAACATGGCAGGCCAATGGTTCTTTCTGATTGTTGTGTCCAAAGCTGGGTAAGACTGTTGATTATTTTGCCCCAAGTCATGTGCAGAGCATCTTCGACCACCGTGAAAAGTCTCCAGTCTGGAGGAAAGGTCCATGTCAGTACCAGCTCCATTTCTCCATGATCCATGATTAAATTGTAAGGTGTCTTCAGCCACAGAGTCTTATAAAATTCTGGAGGATAACCAAGAGGGAATATCCTGCATTGCTGAGGAATTATGAGACTCCACTACCAAAGGAGGCATTGGTTATAGGCTTTGTAACTGTCTTAGATCACCAAGATATTTTCCTGATGTTTCTCTTTTACCTTAATCATACATTTGAATTTTTAAAATTAAAACCACAAGGGAAATTTTTCAAGGTGACCTTTCACAGTTTAGATGCTTTTTATTTTCAGGTGAGCAGGTTAAGATTTATTTGTAATATTTTTGGAGTCATTGTGCTTTCTGAATCAGAGAACTGAAGATTTTCTTTAGTTATGGGAATGAGAAGAGCATGCTTTTCTCCTCTAAAGACTTAATATGTCTTAGATCTGTATTTAGATGTTTACATCTTTCATCTTTTTGTCTGAATTGAATGTTTAAACCCATAAGCCATACCTGGTACTGGGCTCCAGGGGAGCCATGGATTAACACATAGTGCACACACTTTTAATTGTCTAGAATGAATAAACAATCTTCACATTAACCTTATTTTGTGGAGATAGAAGTGTCTTACTCCTTATAGACCATTGCTCAAAATTCATCTACATAGAGTTTTGAAAAGCAGTTACATTTTGCTTTGCTCCTCCTTTTGTTAATAAATAAAATGTCACAAATGAATCCTAGATCCTGTCTCAGCCTTCTTCTGCGTTGCAGTATTACAGCTATATACCAATAGACTCTGCTTCAAAATGGTTACTCCTGACTTGGAAGTAGTTTTGCTTTCCATGTTCTTCCAGCTACAGCTGAGAATCTTGATGTATACACCAAAAAGGAAAGTTAACGAGAGATTTATTTAACTTTCAGCAAGTCACCGAAACCACAAGTCCTTCAGTGTTCCACCCTTCAGCCTTGTCACTGGACCTGCTCAATAATGCTGTGACGGCCTTCAGTACCTTGGAAGAGCTGATTCGGTATCTAGAGCCTGACCGGTGGCAGATGGACTTGGACAGCCTGTATAAGCCATCACGGCAGGTGGTGGGCAAAGCTTTCCTTTATGGGAAGAGAACCAAAGGTAAGCATTCTCTTCAGGTTAGAGCCTCATTTGATTCTCTTAGTGCCTGAGGTTTTCAGATTGATTTGCCACAGTTTCCAAAAGGGAGAGTTTAAATGCTTTTGGCGATAGGCTTAAGCAACGCATCCTAGCATCAGCTAAGCACGGATGTATTAAACGAGAATGTAAACAAGAGGAAAATCAGGAGACATTTCTGCTGAAAACACCAGTCTCTTCTTATTTCATCAAACATCTTTCTGATGTGCACTCCTTTAGGTTTGATTAGAATCAGTGCTAATCTACATTTTGAGATTCAAGAGAAAAGATCAGAGATGAAAAAATTAGGTTTAGGGATAAAAAATGGTGATGTTTTATAGAAGTCATTTTTACTGTGTATTCCTGGGGTCAGGGATGTATCCATTTCGTAAGCGTAGAAAGTTCTACAGAGCAGGGCAAACTATAACTGTTCATTTTGATAAGGCCAGATTCACGGCAATGGAACATAAAGTGGCAATTTTTCTCTCTGTAAATTTTTCTCTGAAACCATCACTTTTGGCCAAACTGGCTTATCTTCTTTTAAAAGCAAAAGTTCTGATAACTGAATCTAATCTCCCATGATTTAGAAAAAAAAATGGTAGTTATATTAACCAAGTTTCCAGTGAAGTTAGCTAGTTCAAACGGGAACATGGGAAGAGCTGGAGCTAACCCAAAGGACAACAGAGAGAAGAAACTGGGAAATTAACTCTGTCACACTCTGTCAGAAGCAGAAGCTCAGGACTACTTTAGAGACTAGACTGGCAGTTAGGAATTTACGTGGAAGGAACAGTGCTTAGTTCATTTGAGCTGTTCACCGTAGCAGATTGCACCGATCTCCTAAAGCCTGTAAGGAGAAACTTGATTCCTGCCTTTCCTTCCCGCCCTTGCAGCCTTCCTGAGTGTGAGTTTTCATCTCAGCAAGTCACGTTTGAACCTGCCCAGCCCTGGTATTTCGCTATGCCAACAGACACGGTTTCCTTTGGTTTCCTTTCACAAGTGTTTGAACGTGGTTATGTTCAAGGGCATGGGCAGCTGAATCCTGTTTACAGGCTGAATGCTGTTGCGTATTTATCAGGTCTGATCTTGATGAATAAATTACAGAGGCGCTTCCCTTTTCTGCACGCAGAAACAGGAAGCTGGAGATCTGCAGGAGTAGCTGAACATCCCATGAACTGCACCTTTCTTAGCAATACATATTAGGTTGTGAGGTGCAACCCTAAGGAGCAGGGGTGAGAAACTGGTTTTAAACATGCTGGGAGCTTTGTAGAAGTGTTTCTGAATTCCAGCCTAAAACCTTTCCTTTAAGCCTCGATCCCCATGCCTGCAGCTCATAGATCTGACCACATGCTAACTTCTACAGCAAAGAATCTGGTGTTAATCTGCGTCTTTCACATATTTGTTTAACATCTTCACTGTCGAAACTCAATGCAGTTTGCCGAAAACATTAGGTTTTCAAGCATACAGTAAGCATGAGAAAGTCATGTATACTTTTAGGACTTTACACACTAAAATGTAAGTGGGGGCTAAGATCTTAAGACAAGTCAACTTCCCTGCAAGAGTCTTTCTGAAAAGGAACAAGGAAATACTTTCGAAAGTGTCTAATTAGACCTTGAAATAGATTTCCCCCAGAATAAACATATCACGATGTTACCACATTCGTTTTAGAAAGACCACCCTGAGATTGCATTACTGTAATATGATAGCCCAGGATTGAATATCTGAAAGACAAGGAGCAGCTAACAAAGTCAAATGTGCCCGTATTTTTGTCAGTATTATCCTTTCTGGAAAAACTTAGAGTGTTTTGTCTTATTTTCCTTAGAGCCCTTGCTCTAAGTCAGAGTTTTCATTCATATTGTGTGTCTACAGAAAAGAAAGAAAGAGAAAAAGAAAGGAAACTTAAAGAAGGTATTTTCTCAGTCATGCTGAACAGTACTTTCAAAGGCACTTTCGACTCATGAGTCAAGCATGATAAATGAGTGGAAGTGGATTTGAAAGTGTGTTTAAATTTTCACATCCTAGCAGGTACAAGAGCACACTTGGGAAATCTACCCTAGCCTTTTATTGTGGTTATGTAAATATTTTAAGCTGAACATATGCAGTCCCCTTTCTAGCTTTGTGAAAGAGCATGTGTTAATGTATGTGTGGTGGGTGGGGGTCCTTTAAAAACCGGGGCTTTATTCACATTCTGAAGAAGATTTGGATAGACCTTACAAATTGTGACAATGAGCCTTTGCGTTGTCCACTGATACAAGCCTTTTCCCTCCCAGTCCAGATATCATAGCTTTCTAGAGAAAAGAAGCAAATCAAATCACACACAGCCTTAAAAGAAAATGGTGTATCTATACCTGAATCATTCAGCAAGGGGGAATGCAGCAGCATCAGCGGCCTCGTTAACATAGCGATCCTATTAACTTTATTAGTGATGCTTGATTGCTCTTCACAGGGAGCCTGAAACAACTGACTCATTTGCGTTCAGTTTTTTAAAAGCTTGCCTTCGTGGGTTCCTTTTCAGATAAAATTGTTAAATACTCAAAGCTATGATTTCCTAATGAATTAAAAAATACATTTTTTTTATTTTTTGACGTGGGCTCCTTACCATTGCTTTGGGCACTCATACACTTGCAAGGTTTTTGATCACTCCAGCAGTTGAACATGGTTACAACTTATAATTAAAAATTCATAATCTAATATATTCCTTAGAATATTTGAAAGCCATCCTCAACTAACTGCATTATAAAACATGCGCCTTATTCTTACTTACCATCACATGTTAAAACAATTAAAAACTGTTACTGTTATTTTTCAGAATCAGAATCTCAAATTGATTGTTACTATTTAAACCATTTTTCACTCAGGAAAAAAAAAACACTTTTATTTCTATTTTATAATCTTTCCAGTATCAGTTTAAAAATACTTAACCCAATTCTTTATATTTTCTATTACAATATATTTTAGATAACTACTAAACCAAAAATAAATAAATAAAACTCTGAATAAATAATAAATAGATGGGTCCAAAACATTTAGGTTTTAGTACATGTGGAAGACTTGTAAGAAAAAAGATGGGCAAAACTATAAGACAGAAACTAAAACAAAATTAGAATATTTATCATATAATTACTTCTTATGTATAAGTTCATAGTAAATAATTGTAAATTATAAAAATTGTTTTGATATATCTTTCCTGAGGCAGTATTGGTGTATATTAAAAACAATGGTCCTCTGAGGAATTTCTCTGTGTATCCAAGTAAAGAATTTTTTCTATTTTCATCACAAGTAGATATTCTCTTAAACACTAAAGGGTAATGTAATTAAACAACTTCCTAGAAAGAATAGAGTCAATGGCTATAAATCAGACACTCTTCCATCTTTCAACAAGGGAGCAGCAGAAATCTGAAGGAAGCCAATTGTTCTACATTTCAGAGGACACCGATTCCTAGTACATGGAAGATCAGCTTTCCAACAATGCTCTTACTCTGACAAATGTATCATTTCTTTCACTTCTTGTACATTCAGCTGTCTTCAGAAACACATTTTCCTCATTCTCCTTATATTTTGTTCTCCTGATAGCCACAGAGATTGTAGAAATTATGTAATTGTAAGAGCCTGTCATTTTTCAAAAATTGCATTGGCCTTTTAATCAAAACATTCATGCTCTCTTATTTGTGATTCTTCCCTGCAATGCTCTCTTTGTCTGCTTTCTGACGAAGGTTAAAAGCTGTAGTCCCTTTTCTCTATATAAAGTTTCCTATTTATAGTTCCCAACTCTTTCATTGGCTTTCTTCTTCATTTGGCACAACGCCACCTCTTCATTGGTCACTAAATCATAATGAAGCTTTGTAGACTATGAAACAGAAAGTCCAACTTGTGAGCTGGTGAGCCATACAACCTAGTTAAAATAAGAAGGGATATTGTTAGAGTTATATCATTCATGGAATAACCAGGTCTTTTTTATAAGAAGAGCTTTGAGCAGTGGAGGCAGGCTGGAAGCATGAGAGTCATTTTCCCCCTGTCTTTTTTCTATGCCCTTTAGTGGTGAACCTCAACCTTCTCAAAGAGGAGGTGAGACTCTACAGCTGCACACCTCGGAACTTCTCGGTGTCCATCCGGGAAGAACTGAAGAGGACAGATACCATTTTCTGGCCAGGCTGTCTCCTGGTTAAGCGCTGTGGAGGGAATTGTGCCTGCTGCCTCCACAATTGCAATGAATGTCAGTGTGTCCCACGTAAAGTTACAAAAAAGTACCATGAGGTAAGTACATCATCTTCTTTGTGGTTTCTATAGGACATTTTGTTTCCTAAAACCAAATGGCTGAACCTAAGATACTCTGGTGTTTTGGAAGGACAATCTCCCATCACTGAAAAGCTAAGCCCCAGATCTACAAAGTGTTCCTATTTTCATTTTTAAAATCAGGGACTTTGATTTTAAGACACAGACATTGAAAATTCAGAAAGTACATTGTATAGTGCTGGATCATCGCTGATCAGGGACGTTTTGGGCTTTTTTGATTGTTTGCTTGTTTTTGATCTGTCTTTGTTGCTGTTGTTGTTTTCTGTGACACTGGGTTCAACCTCAGAATTTATGTATGCTGATCAAGTGCCCCACTACTGAGCTATAACCCCAGCTCCAATCATACAAGACCCTTATTTCTTGTATCAAGCACATAGCATCTTTTCCAAGGAAAAGGAGAGTGAAGCTTTTCAACTATAATTTATTCTCAAACTACTAAAAGAGAATAGTTTAAAGAAAAGCTGAGAAACAGTTCACTGTCTAATTTTGAGCAATGAAACCTTTGATAACTGTTTTTACAATTGATCCAATGCCATACCGTAAATATTGTGAGAACACATTCATAGTTAGGGTCATGTTTATCTTATACTTGTTGCCTCAAACAACATACTTCATGTTTTATGAATTTTAATATTTTACTTCATGAAAATATAATCTGAAGTATTAGTAACTACTACCCTATAAAGCCTTGGGATCCATCATATTAAAATCTTCAAGAGTAGAGGCAGGCTTAGTGCCACACCCTTGCAGTCCTAGCTACTTGGGGGCGGGGAAGGAAGACCACTAGAGTCTAGAAGTCAAGGCTAACATGGGCAACACAGAAAGACTCATTCATACTAGAATACGCTGAATATATCCTACTATCTCTACCTGTGTGTGTGTATGTGAGTGTTTGTGTGTGTGTATGTGAGTGTTTGTGTGTATCCAGAGAAGATACTCTTTTGGTGGTTTAGATTTAATTGATATAATTTTTCACACTGTACTTAAGTCTGACCCTCTGATTTGACTTTTGTATAAGTCTATTCTATTATTTTTAATTGTATTAAAAATAATTTTATTCATGTACATATGATATCAGTGAAACCCTCGACTCTTGATTCTACATAACATGGTGTCATAAACTGTACTTCCTCTGACCCAATTTCATGCTCTCAACAATACTATGTTGATGGTTTCGAAAGTTCAAGAGAAATCAGGAGGCTGCAAAAGACAAGTGACCCTACTTACATTCGGATCTACCATTAACTTGTATCTATCCAACAAGATATATAATCTTGATAAAATCTGGTCATAGCCCAGCCCTTTCTTTAGCACCATATTTGAAAGTAGTTACCTTCCTTTTTGAAGGTACTGTCTAAAACCTGCACCAGTAATTTCAGTAGGACTGTATTTATAGTGATTCTACCTGTTCCACACTTGTGCCCACAGCACCTACTTCCACATGTCATCAGACCAGCATCAAAATATCTGCTTCAGGTTCAAGTAAACAGTCAGTGGCATATGCTTCTTGGAGTCCCTGCGAGGCTGTGATAGTCGCTCAGCTTTTATAATGTTTCTTTCACTTAGAGCCAAGTAATGAAAACAACACTTGAACTTCCAATCTTTCTGCTTCAGCTGCATAGCCAGGCCAAGCCTGGTTTGGTAAATGAGACCATGTCTCAAAGAATGGCTGATTTGAAAAGATGGTTCAATGGCTAAGAGTATGCTCTGCTCTTGCAGAGGACCCAACTATTATTCCCAGGACTCAACTACCTGTAAATCAAATTCCAGGAAGATTGGACACATTCGAACCCCAAAGGTACATTCAGTCCTACCACACACACACACACACACACACACACACACACACAGAGAGAGAGAGAGAGAGAGAGAGGCATGTACACACTTAAAATAAAATAAATCTATGAAAAAATTTGTTAGAAAGCAAACATAATTCCTTCACAGTTTCTCTATTTCATGAGTAAAGCTTTTCTGAAAAGAGACTTGGGAACTTTATAAGGCCATAAACTTGCAGATCACATCTTTCTTGAAGCATGTTTGAGTGCCTCATCGGTCATATTACATCTAATTATGCCATTCTTTAGATTTGTATATGTGCCTGTTTTGTGCATATATGTAAGTATGATGTGTATTCCATGCCACAGAGGTCAGAGAAGATGTCAGAACTCCTGGAGCTGGAGTTCAGTTAAGGATAGTTCTATGTCATCATTTGGGTGGTGGGGACCAAACTCAGGTCCTCTGCAAGAACCGTCAAGGCTCATACCCACTGGTCCAGCTCTACATCCTCTCCCACTCAGGACTTTAAAAGTGACTGTGTTAGAGAGAGGTTTTACACTCTGAAATCATTGTTTATGGGCCAGCAAGATGCATCAGCCTTTGAGGGCTGCTTCCACCAAGACTAAAAACCCGAGCTCCGTTCCCCTAGCAGAAGGAGAGAACTGACTCCTGCTAGCTGTCTTCTGACCTCTGCAGACACTCTGACTTGCGTACAGAAACATCCTATGCACAAATAAATAAAACAAAATGAAACCTTTGCAGATGTTTTCTTGCTTCTAACAAGTTGAAATGTATGCAAAGGAAAAGTCACATTGTAGTGTGGTACTGAAAAATACAATCTTTAGCGCTAGGCCTGCCCAGCTTGCCACTAACATTTCCTAGTTCTGTGATTTGGAGCAAGTTATCCCTGAGCCCCGTTTTCCTTACCTGCTGGCTGCCAACCCAGATACCCATATACTTTTTATTGGAGAATGAGTGAGCTCATCTGTACAAAGCATGAACTGCAGCTCACTTCAAGTTGTTCCTTTACATTACCTATCTTCTTGCTCAGGGATCTTCCTCTACGTGTGGTTTTTCAGTATGCTGAATTATCAGTGAGGGAGTGAACCCATACTGGGGAAGACAGGTATGTGACTAAAGAATCTATAGGATGCTCTGATAACAAGAATGTGTTTGCTGTTTCTCTATTTTCATAACTGACCCAACGATGGCTCTTTGTTTATAACTTCATGAATGTGATGACTTGTTTCACAGACTGGTGACTGGAGCGGAGAGATTGAGAGGGAGAATGAGCATATGTGACCCATTGTACCTGCCTTCCCAAGTTAGATCAGGCCACTTGAAGTTTCAGACACTCCCTAAAGTAACTCCATCAGCTGTTATTTGTCCAATACAGGAGTCTGCAGGGGACATTTTCTATTAAACCAAAACAGGAGTGAACCTAATTTTTCACAATTCTTGGTAAATACATGTACTGTAAGACTAAGGCCCAAGTGATGCATGCCTTCAAATGGTTCATTGTTTTGTTGTTGTTTTGTTTTGTGAGACATGGTTTCTTTGTGTAGCCTTGGCTGCCCTGGAACTGACTCTGTAGACAATCTGCCTGCCTCTGATACCTAAATACCCTCTCCCTCTTCTGGAATTTCTTATCCTGTACTTTAAAGTGACTAGAGGGGGAGCCTTCTGCTCCTTTGGAAGATATTTAGAAGATGTATCTTAGGAGAGTCAGGGAGATGGAGGCAGAGATACAACTTGGTCCCACTGTCCAACCTGTAGAGAAATCTCACCTGTTAGACTGTGGCTCTTTACTGCTGAATGGAGAAACCTGTGCAGGTGGAGGAGAATAATGACACTGCCTATTCTGATGCTATCTGATGCTAATAAGTTTTAAAAAATACTTATTCCAGAAAAAGAAAACAAACATGAAGCAAGAATATGAGAAGGAATAACACCATTGCCAACTTTATAATTCATGACACCCCAGCTGATTTAAAACACTGTTATTACTGACATAAAATAGCATCCCATTATTTAGTCATTATTACAATTGAAAGAATAAAACATACTGACTTTTCTCCAGCATTACGAAAAGCAATAGAATGAGAAAAGTGCTCTCAGAGCTCTACAATTCTGACACTTACTGTAAGACCCTGAAGCCTATGTCTCAAGAAAGCGAGTTGCTAAATAAACTGAAGGTCAATGGATGGTATGAGGCTTCTTTCATTTGTTATCTATTGTTCTACTTTTAATAACCCATCCTTTGGCCTAGGCGCAAATAACTATTTTCCTCAGCGTGTCTAAATCTATTCACTCATAAGCACAGAAAAGTAATAACTGTAGATTACTTCATTGGATTATTGCAAGTTAAAGTGTGTAAACACATTGTTATGGTAGCGGGCACACAGTAAGTATCCAAAGAATGTGAGCTAATTAAACTCTGATAGAATTGTGTGCTCCAAAAGTTATGCATTCATTCCCCTTTTCTAAGAGTTTCGTAAGTCTTCAGCCAAACAGAAGACTTGGGTCTCTGTGGTTTAATGACATTTTATAGGAATGGGGAATTTCCATGGTCACTTCATGGAGTTACTAGTGTTATACATGGAAAGCAGAGAAAATGAAACTTTTATGTTATTATGTGCTCTGGTCTTTGCTCAGAAACCAAGCAACATAATTCTTAGAATTCATAGTTCCTGTTGTAAGAAATGTTGAGTGCCCAATACTTCAGATCCGTGTAATAGAATACACAGCTAGATCCTTTGGTCACTGTGCTATAATGACACATTTTTAAGTTGGTGCCTATATTTTTTATTTAAACCTGAACACTCTAAACTGTGAATACGTTCACTTAGTGGGGGCATCATTGTTACTGCTGAGCCTCCTTAGAGATGCCCAGTGACACCCAGCTGCAGAAACCTAGCTGTGGCTGAGCATGATGTGTAGGGGGGCATCTAATCCATCTCCTCAGGTTTACAGAGGATTTGAAGTGTAGCCAAGAGAACTGACGGGTGGCCTAATTGGGCAGGCTCAGCTGTGAGACGACCAAGTTTCTTTCCACACTACGTCCATGGTTGAGTGCGTTGTATCAAGTGTGAATATGTGTGCGGTGCAGTGTATGAATAAATGTATGAAAATAAGAAGCTAAAACAACAGAAAAACAAATTGTGCATTAGTGGTTTCAAAATATTCGAGGTGAAATTTTCTCTTGTGGGATTGCATCTAGAAGTAGTAGGCACGTGGTGAGTTTTTCAATTTGAGAGCTGTTCTGTGTTCTGGGTGCAGTTTGCTTTGAATATTTTGCCATTAACACACCCTTTCTTTAATGAAATGACAGTGGTGGATGACTTGGGGACCAGGGTGGAGGACTCTGTATACAACTTTATGAGACACCAAAGTGTGCAATTTTTTTTAGGTTCCAAGGTCGTGCTTTGTTTTGTTTTATTTTGTTTTGTTTGAAGTGTTACTTGTCCTTGATGTCAAACATGGAAAAAAAGATTTTTAACAGGACTATTTATTCCCTTATAGGTCCTTCAGTTGAGACCAAAAATTGGAGTCAAGGGATTGCATAAGTCACTCACTGACGTGGCCCTGGAGCATCATGAGGAGTGTGACTGTGTGTGCAAAGGAAACACAGGCGGGTAACTGCATCCTCCACAGCAGTGCCCTTCCCCACTGGCATCCTGGATTCCCCACTAGCATCCCACATCCCCACCAGCATCTGCCACAGGGCTGCCAGATGCTACCATTGGCTGTGATAAAGACCTTACTCTTTGTCCCCATCCAAATTCTCAGTTGTCTACTTCGGCGGCCTTCCACCTGCAGGACTGGATAGTGTTCTGCAAGAAGAGGCACCAGGAGGAGTCAGCAGTTACACAGAAGTGCTTTTTCAAGGACCGTCAAAGGGTGGAAGAGGTCTTCAACCACAGAAGCAAATGAAGTGTTTGGAGATCACTAGCAAGCTCTGGAGTGACAGCATTTCTTTCCCGCTGACAGCATGCTCCAGTTGAGTTGTCTTCACATGGGCAAGTGAGCAAGCGATGCCAACACAAGAAAATGGTGAAAACGCACAGTTGATCATGAACAATGCAGAAAAACTTGGGTTTTCCCTCATGTTTGCATATACAAATCTGAATGGTGTATGTTCTACAAACTCACCTTTTAGATATAGCAGCTATGTTGCTATGAGGTAAATGTGCTGATAGGAAAGACTGGCTTTTCCACATGTGGTAACTTCTCAGCATTTGGAAGAAGAGAAGTTCAGTCATGGTTTGGAGGAAGCGCACCTGCACCGAGGAGTGGCCTTCCCTTTCCCTCCCTCTGAGGTGCTCTATGTGTTTCATTGTGTACATTTTTATATTCTCCTTTTGACATTATAACTGTTGGCTTTTCTAATCTTGTTAAATATTTCTATTTTTACCAAAGGTATTTAATATTCTTTTTTATGACAACATAGATCAATTATTTTAGCTTGATAAAATTTTTTTCTAAACAGAATTGTTATAGCCAGAGGAACAAAGAGAATATATAATCTTGTTGCTCTGACAGAAACACATGTATTTCCTTCCTGTATGGTGCTAGAGTTTAGAAGCATCATCTGGATTTGAAACGATGAAATGGGAAATCAATAGAATTGACAGGTAGCAGGAACATCTTGATAACACCTGAATTACTATCAATTCCCACTTCTGCTCTTAGAGATACAAATTAAATGGAACATGTGTATACACGCACATGGAGTCATGGCTATTCTAACACTTTTTTGTGGGAAATAGGAGCAAAGCTCAGAGAAGCACAGAGGCACCTTCTTGAAACAGAGCGACCACTGCCAGGGCCAGTGCTCTGTGCTGTGCTGTATGGACACATCCTATTTATTGTGATGCTAGGCGTTTACTACCTGTAAACTCTGCTCCATACACCTGTGGGAATACATGGATATTTTTATGTACAGAAGTATATCATTTAAGACATTCACTTACTGTACTCTATCAGTTGTCAAGAAAATCAGCATCATAATTGCTTGTAAAATGCTTAAAACTGTGCCTAGGTTATGTGGTGACTATTTGAGTTAAAATGTATTGAATCATCAAATAAAAGAATTTGGCTGTTTTGGGGATATGTAGAAGCATTTGTCTGTGTGTGGGTGTGTGCATACACATGCGTGTGTGCCTGTATGTGAGTGCTCCCATGTGCATGTGTGTGGACACGCTGGTCTCTTGGAGTCTAAGGAAGTGAAGATCGTGAAGTCCTAAGTTACCATCATTTGAGATACCCAAAAGTATCTGTCAGTCCGGAATACATGGAAGAGAAAGCCTTTCAGCTGAGCCTCCCCTGCCTTCCTTTTCTTCCTGATGTCTTTTTGCAGCGATGTCATGATGTCTCTTTTTTCTGTGGTGTTAATAGTGATTCCAGATTGATTGAATTACGTGGGACCTGACAGTGGCATTGGCTTTGTAACATGTTTAGTGATGTGTTATATGATGAGATGAAACTAGGGGCTGGTTTCATAAGCTTCTACTCCTATCTTCATTTTCAGCAGCAACAACTGCCTGGAGTGAGCAGTGGTTGGTCTATGGATTACGCAGGCTATTTAAAAGCGGAGTCCTTCCATTCCAGGTACAGATCTCTTGGGGTCTGGTTTCCTCAGTACTTGGCCCTAGGCTTAATGGAAATACCACATGTCCAGACCCAGTACCTCCAGAGTGAGCTTCCACATAGTACCCTTTGACTGCCCTCCTCCTGCTGCCTGTCCTGCCCTGCCTCCCACCGCATGAGAAACAAGTATGCAAAATAAACATGTTCTCTATCTCATTTCTTTAATCTTTTGCTCTTTCATCCCAGCCCTACAAAGGCCCAGAAATAACTTCACCAAGCTTCATAGAAAGTGCAAAGTAACCAGCAGTTTGCAAGCCTTACTAGCAAGCAAGAACTATGAAGAATTGCAGGGAACTACCTACTTGATCCATTCACCTTGGTGTTTCTATCATTTATATGTATGTTTCAAAATATGTATTGTTTTGTTTGGTTGTCAAAAGTGATCCTACAAGTAGGTAGTCCATTCACTACCACCAAGAGTGAGGGGAGAGTGACAAGCCTAACTCCCTATGACCAATTACACTCATAACACTGGGTTTACCAAGGCCAAGAGAAGCTACGGGTTCATAGAGTAAGTGACTGCAGTTTCTTATAAGTCCATGAGGTGTTGACTTTATTGACCACAAATATTTTCGGTATGTCCTATCCATAGCTCAGACTTCTGTTTCTGAGCAAAGGCCTTATTTTCCATAGTGATGTTTATTTAAAAAAAGAAAAATCAACAGTTACTTGAAGCAGTATTGCTGCCCTCATTTTTCGTTTCTACATCTCCTTGTTACCTTCTCCTTCTCATCAAATATTCTTTGTACGTACCTTGGAAATGTGCAAAGGACAAAATAGTGAGCCCTGTCCTCAGAAAATGATGCTGTCTGGATAGGCTTCCTCCGTGCTTTACTTCCTTTTCATGCTTGATACAGAGGCTGAGTGAACTCTCAGAAGCATTATTATTATTATTATTAATTATTATTATTAATTATTATTATTAATTATTATTATTATTTACATGTAATTGTACCGTCCTACTTTATTTTCCTGTTTCTTGTGCTCTCAGCACATCTCATTGACTGCCTTTTCCTCTTTCACATTTGTGTCTTCATTCCCGTTTCTGTAGCTGCCTCCTTTCTGGCCCTGCTTCATGGTTTCCCCCATGCTAGTATAACAGTCTCAGTTCCCTCCGTCTACTGTCTTTGGCCTCAGTCCTCTCTGGTCCATCCTCCACACCACTAAGACCATGGCCCTTCAACAAACCTGATGATGTATGATGCGTAGAATTTCCCTAATAGAACTCCATGAGATGCCTTTATAATCTTCATATGGCACACCAAATCCCTCCTAATCTCACTGTTTACCACCTTCTGTTCCTTTTACACCATCAAGCCTGACACAGCTCTAGTGGATATTTGTGGTTTTCTAAAAATGCCAGCATTAGCTCGCACATGCTAATGTGCACTGCATTCTCATAGGAGCACAGCTCCTGCACATACCCTTCTCAGTAGCTTCCTGCTGAGTGTCCTGTCAAACACCATTCATCCCTCAATCTTGGTTCCCTTCTCTTCACATACACAGACTCACAGACATAGTTCAACTATAAATATTGTTGTACCGAGTTGCAGTTACTTTGTTTCAGTTTCTCATTAGAGTCCTACATTAATGAGACTCTAAGTAGGATTTATTTTATTATTCTTTCGCCAACACCTAATGAATCAAACTAGGAGCTGGTTAACAATTTGTATTAATAAATGGGTTGAAATGAGTCTACATGAGGGTAAATGATATGAAGTGGAGCAGAGGTTGGGGCACAGAAACCCTGAGGCTGTTAGGTACCCTTGCCTTCTGCTGTGAGATAAAGGACACAAGAGACAGTTGCTGCGGCTTCCACAGCATCTCAATTCTCCACAGTTGAGGCTATTTTATCAGTGAAGCTGCCAAAGTAAGGACAGCAGGGGGACTTTTGTCTGTTGCTCATGATGCAAGGAAGTCCTGTGACCCACTAGATGAAAGAGAACCAACTCTCACAAGTTGTCCTATGACCACCATCCGTGCACCATCACACAGAGAGAGAGAAAGAGAGAGAGAGAAAGAAAGAGAGAGAGGACAAATATGTAACAAAATTATTTTTCTCTTTATCAATGTTTTTGAGATTTTATGTTGGTTTTCTGGTTGATGATTATCACACCAGCCTTACCTGAAGCCACTTCTTTTCAAGTCAAAATTCACAATTCCTTTATGGACTAGTCATATCTCAGTTACTTATGACAAACTGCTGTCAGAATAAAACAATCTTTAAACTCTGAAGAAGAAAACATGCCCATGCTTGTAATGACTTGTAATCTAATTGTTCATCTTTTTCAATTGGTCTGCCTCATCAGCCCTAAGACACCAGTTTTAGCAAACACTCGGCATCCTGAACATTCCTCTTGATGCCCTGCTGAGCTCCATTTCTGAATTTACCTCACTCACTCCCTGTGCAATTACTAAAATGTTGATTCATCTTTTTTTATTTTATTTTATTTTTATTTTTTTATTTTTTTATTTCAGACACTTTTTTA
>LOJH01016294.1:7725-22920 GCA_001685095.1 Ellobius talpinus
GGCCAATCAGCATTTATTTAAAACATGATTGACAGAATACAGTCAATTCTCCCCACCATATGTACATGTGTTCACAATGTGTACACTGTGTACATAGACATGCACATGAGACCAGAGGGCAGTATGGGGCATCCTCCTTGATCACCCTCCACCTTATTTACTGAGACAGGGTCTGTCACTGAGCCTGGAGTTCACAAGTTTGGCTAGCATGGCTGAAGAGTGAACTCTGCCTGTCTCTGACTGCAGTTCTGAGGTTGTAGACACATGCCACCATGCCTGGCTTTTACATGAGTCCTGAGATCTGCCTGTCTCTGACTGCAGTTCTGAGGTTGTAGACACGTGCCACCATGCCTTGCTTTTACATGAGTCCTGAGATCTGCCTGTCTCTGACTGCAGTTCTGAGGTTGTAGACACATGCCACCATGCCTGGCTTTTACATGAGTCCTGGGGATAAAACTCAGGTCTTTATGTCATTCAGCAAATACTTCAAACACTGACTGAGCCACCTCCCCAGGCCCTGTATTCGACCTTTTGAGATTGTGACGAATGTCATCAACAAAGTTTACAATTGAGAATTGCACAGTAGAGTTACCAAAAAAAGGAAAATAAATACCCTATATTATTTTAAACAAGTTGACAATTTCGCATTAGACCTCTTTCATAACTAATCTGTGCTCCCTGCAGTGGGTTGGACATGCCTGTACCTGGAGGCAGAGATGTTACTGTGTTACCTAAAAGGCCCCTATCTTTGTAGGAGCTGTAGTCTTTCCAGGGCAGGGCTTTGCTAACTGCTGTTTTTCTTACTGGGGCTGTGGGGCCTCAGGCCCCTACATTGTGCCACAGTCATATTCTCTCTTGCTCTGCCACAGTGGCTTGAAAGGCCACAAAAAAGTGATCAGAAAGACCAAGTCAGAACTGTCCCGCTGTCACATGGCGGTCACTGCACCCCAGGACACTGGGAGCGAGGAATCGGATGGTGGTACCTGGGAGAACTGGATCCTGGTACCTCAGTGTTGGGCTGCTGCCATGGCAGGTGCCCACCTGCTCTGGCTTGTCACCATTCTTCAGTGCTGATGGTGTGCAGAGGCTGCGGGAGGGGAGAACCATTACTGGACAGATAGGCAGATCCCTGGAATTCACTTTTTATATCCAGTGTCACTGCTTTGTCACGTCCTCTCCCTAAGTTCTCACTCAGTATCAAGGCTCTGTGTTCAGGAGGGAGAGGCTGTGGGTCTGACTGTAGAGCACCCCGTTCTGTCATCTTGACCCTCAACACCCAGTTTTGCTTAGCAGGAGAAGCTGGGAGAGAGAGGTGCTTTCCTCTGAGGTCTTCTAGGCTGCCCCAAGCATGATGCACCAGTCCCCTAGCCGTGAAGATGCACCAGTCCCCTAGCCATGAAGAGACGGCTTATTGTGGTACCCAGTTCTCCCTCCTGCACCCATGACCTTGGAGGGCCACCTCTGATATTCAAGAGAAGCTTCAGCAGGTACCCAGAAGCCAGAGTTGCTTCTTCTGTGTCTCTTAGTCTGTCTGTTCCCCCATCCCAGAACCCAGCCCTTCCAGGTGAGAGGTGAGTGGTGTGACCCACCTGGGAACCTAGTTTATGTGCTCACCTGTGTATCCGCCCTGGGGACCAGAGGTCATTGTTGGGTGTCTTCTTCAGTCACTCCCCACTTTACATATCTATTTACTTAGAGACAAGGGCTCTCACTGAAAGGAACTCACGAAATCATCCTGACAGACTTACCCCGAGCCCCGGGGATCCCCTTGCCTCCACTCCCCACTGCTGGAATTGCAATAGCACAGCACTGTGCTTACCTCTTTTCTTAAACATGTTTTTTTTTGAGGGGGGGTAGGGATTGAAGTCAGGTTCACATGTTTGTGGGGCTCCCCTCCAGCACTCACCCCTGCGTTTAAGACAGGGTCTCATGCATGCCAGACTGGTCTTGAACTGGATTTATAGCTGAAGATGACCTTGAGCTTCTGGTCCTCCTTTCCACACCTTCCCAGCACTGGAATTCCAGGCAGAAGCAGCCATGTTTAATGAAGCACTGGTGTTGAACTCTGGGCCTTGAGAAACACTCTACCCACTGAGGCACACATCTAGTTAGGACCTAGGAATTTCTCTAGTCTCCTTGGTTGATTTCTTTTTACCCTAGAGTACCAACAGGCCCTTGAAGATGTCAGACATGTGAGCTACCCCCTCCACACACACACACACACACACACACACACACACACAGGGTGCCCTAGGCTCCTCACTTCTCCAGGAGCCTCAGTGGGGTTCAGGGAAGAGTTCAGGTTGCCTGTTCTGTCTTATTCCTTGTGGCCTCACCTGCTGTTTGTCATTCAGCTCGGGCCTGAGACAGGACTGAGTGGATTGGCACTAAAGCAGCTGATTTATATTCTGAGCAGAGTTTAAATGAACTGCGCAGAAGTCAAATCTCGAATTGTTCTTGTTTACTTTGAGCAGTGCTGAAGACTTAGGCTTGGGTCCATCCAAATTCCTAATGGGCCGACTGTCCCAATTACAGATTGGACAGCCTCTTCTGGAGAGGCTCGGTGTCCTTCAGCTGGCAAGTGACGCTGCAGAGGTGCTCAGCTTCACAGGGGACGGGCATTGGGCCAGGGAGTGACTTTCACAGGTCTTCTGTTCTCTCCTGCAGCGAGAACTTCAGAAGACAGCAGGACTCCAAAGGGACAAGACTTTACAGTGGGTGGCAGTGGGAGGGGCCATCATGGTGCCATGGTTGAGACAAGTCAGTCTAGTATTGGAGCAGGCTTCATTTCTGAGAGAGTCTCATGAAATAGAGGCCAGCTTTGAACTCCTTGTGTAGCTGAGGATGACCTTGAACCTCTAGTCCTCCTGCTTCCACCTCACAAGTGTGGGGATTAAAATGAGCACACCACCATGCTCATTTTAGGGGGTGCTGGGGATTGAACTCAAGACCTTCTGCACACTAGACTACACTCAGCTATGCCTGTGGTGTCTCACTTGATGTCTGGTGTGTGATCCTGCTGAGTGAAAAATATGGAAGGAAGAATAACTTTTGTGTTACCTCAGTCACAAAGCCAGATGGCTAGTCTTGTAGCAGGACATTGACCTAAGAACTTTGTCAGGGCCTGAGCAAAGCAGAAGTTTCACGGCTGCTACAGGACAGCGATGCTCAACTCATCCCCAAAGGGACTGTAGGGAAGGGATCTGAATCAGCTATCTTTCTGGGCATGGAAGCATCCATCTCTAAACTCTAGACCTGCCCTGGGCAATCCCCAGCTTTCTGACTCCAGGGTCCCCAGTCTAGACAGAAAAAGGAAGTTCTGGGCTTACTTAGCAGCCCAGCCCTCGTGGGATGTTGGTATCTTAGCCCAGCTGTCCCTATGGCCTAGGTCTTTACAGTGCATCTCTGGCTAGTGGGGACAGAGGAGTATTCAAGTCACGTGTGTAATGGGAATTCCAAGTGTCACCCTAGGCAACTCCTGGGGTTTGCATTATTAGAAAGGGTAAGAAATAGGGTTACTTGCCACATCCTCCTTATTCTCTCTCCTCCAGGGAAATGACATGCAGACATGCATGCATGCATACTTATAGGTACACAATAAGCATGAATGCATAGCTGTGTTACATATCAACATAGATGTGCACACACAAACCTATAGCTACTCTATGAGAAGCTGTGCTTTCTCTCTGTGTCAAGAATATTCCCTGGGGCTATAGAAGCAGCTCAGCTCAGTAGAGTTTTTGCTTAATAACATTCTGGGGGATCAGAAGGTCAAGGTCATCCTTGACTGTCTACCGAGCTCGAGGCCAGCCTGGGATACATAATACTGTCTCAAAAACAAAACTTATGTGTTTCAGGAAGAGTTTTTTGGGTTCAGAAATCCCCTGGCCAGTACCCCTGCCATTCAAGGATTGTCACATAGGGTCAGCTTCTTGGCTTACCCAGACCAAAATTCTCTCTCTGATAGGAGTCCAGAGAAATAATGAGTGAGAGGGTGGGAGCGCTCTCCCTGCCACCAGATCCTGCGTGTTCCCCATGTGACTGTGTCAAGTTTCCTTTAATAAATTCCAATCTGGCTCTGTCATCCTTGTCTTAAATGTAGTTATAGTTTCAGCTGTCAGTTTATTTCCCAAAGTGAAAATAGCAAACAGGCCTTTAATGAATCACTCACCCAGTGCTATTGTGCAAACGGGAGGCTGAGAAGTGATGGCTAATATGCCAGGAAGCCAGTCTGGTTTCCCGAGCTCCTCGCACTGATGGCTGTTGTAAATGCTGGGGACTCAGGGCTGCAGCAAGATACATCTGGGTATTCATCCACACTTGCGGGAACAAATACACCTCTGAGGTGGCTGGGAGATGACTCAGTCGGTTAAGGGCTGCAAGCATGAGGACCCGAGTTTGGATCCCCAATATCTGCATAAGTATGAACATGTCAACATATGCTCCTGTAATTTCAGCTCAAGGGGGGCAAAGACAGATCCAAGGGGTTTGTTGGCCAGCCAGCCTCAGCAGACTGGTGCACTGCAGGTTCATGAGGGAGACTGTCTCAAAAAACAAAGAAACAAATACATATAACAATTGAGGGAGACACCCAGTGTTGACCTCTGGCCTCTACATGAACATGTGTGTGTACATACATGAATATAGACACACACACAAAACATGCTTCTATCCCAAAGGATCCTCACATTTCACTCTGGAGCTCAATAAACTGCCTGGTACTACATTCAATGAGCAGGAGTGTGCCAGTGGCCTTGGGCCTCCCTGAAGTGCCAAGTCTTTCTATGTCCGTCACCCTATAGGTGTGGTAGGGGGTGGTGTGTGAGGCCCAGGTTCTCTGATCACTGAACATGGCCAGGTGACACTACAGCTGTCCATGTCTCCTTCTAGGATACAGAATTAGATGGTCATGTCCTTCAGGGAGGGTGAGACAGGATAAAAGATTCTCTCCGTTCATGAGTCAATGCTGATTCACGTTAGTGGACAGTACAATAGGCACATGACACGTTTTGTTAAAGGAAATTCTGTTGGTGAAGGAGTCCTGGAAAGTCCACAGTCACTTTTAAAGGGCAAATGAGAAGTGGAGGCATTATCTCCCCAACTCCTCTAGTAGGAGGGAGGGGGGACTCGTAGAACCCGGACAGGGATTCCATCCAGCTGCAAGGATCTCAGGAGATGCTCAAGGAAATAGGAAGTAGAAGCTGACTGAAGCAGGACTCCATAATGCAGCTTCCACAAGATCATCATCTATAATGGGGTGGAACTTTGAAGTTGGAACTTGGAATCATTTACTTTGGTCTGTTGTTAGTACCCTATCTGGGACGAAAGGGCATTTGCTTACATCTCTCTAGGAAAAGTTCATGCAACAGGAGGAGAGCGTTGATGTGGCAGGTGGAAAAATACCTACGTCCTTGAGGCTGTCACTGGGGCTCAGAATCATCCAAACTTGAACTCATTTTCTGTCTTTGGTTTCAGGGGATAATCGATGGCTCTGACTGTGAAGGCAGTGTCCGATGGATCTTCTTCCTACAGCTGGTGACTACTTCCTGTGTTGGGCAGAATACATCCCGTCAGGCAACTAAATCCATTTCACAGGTTAATTTCTCACTCAGATCAGGGGTCCCTGGGGGTCTGCTCATCACAGACACGAAAGCTCTGGCTACTGACAGTTAGGAAGGATGGCTACTCAGATCTTCCTAGCTCTGGAAACCTCTGTCTTGAACCAGCACCTTTGCTTGCAAGCTTCATTGATTGAATGGTCACATTGGTTGCACCTTATTATGTGTGTGTGTGTCCATGTGCATGCTTGCACGGTCTCATGTATGTGTGTGCATGTAGAGGGCAGAGGGCAACCCTGTTGTTGTTCCTCAAATGCTGTTCACGTTGTTTTTTAAGACTGGGACTCTCACTGACCTGAAGCTTGCTGAGTAGGGTAGGCTTGATAGCCAGGGAATCCCAGAGATCATCCTGCTCTCCGGTCCTGGGGTCTCAAGCATACACCATGCCAAGCCTTTTCACAGGGGTTCTGGGGACCTAACTCAAGGCTTCACTCTCATACTGACTGCACTGTCTTCCCAAAGCCTGGGATGAGAAGCTCCTGAGATCTACAGTCTCATTGTGTGCCCAGACAGAAATGGCTGGAACATTTGGTGAACAACATTATAGTACCCTAACTAAAACCCACTGAGCGTGGCTGCACGGACTGGTACCAACCGCTTAGCCCCCGCAAAACTTGTTTTCCTCACTTATAACATTTTACTTTTTCTGCTTTGAATGCTTCCTTCTTCTGCTGCCATGGTAAGATTAGCAAAAACACGAATGTATTTTTAAAGTCCAACGAAGTATTTTAAAGTCCAGCGGAATGGAAAGCTGAGGGTTTTCTATGTATTCCCAGCAAAGATGCTGACTGGTTAAAGAGTGGCTGCTCAATCCCTGGGTGGTGAGGACACAGGTGCTCTCCCATTCTTATGACAAAAGAGGGTCCACAGTGCTCTGCCACTGCGGAGGTGAAGGTGGGGAGGGAATGGGGCAGGAACGACTTTTCCTGGTGCCTTAACAAGAAACTCAGCAGTTCACCTTCCCCCACCCCAGTTTTGGTGGCTGAGGTTCAAGATCAAGGCACAAACAACACCTAGGCTTCCCCTGAGACCATTCTGAATTGGGAAGACTCCTCTCTCCTAGATTCGCCTTTGGCTTCTCCTCTGTGTCTGCCCATCCCTGACGTCTGTATGAATTCAAATCTGCTTCTAGGAGACCAGTAGACTGGAGGGAGGAATACCCTAAAGCATCCATTTAAACTGGAATGCCTCTTTACAGGTTCTCCCTGTATATCCAGTCCCATTCTAAGACTCTGGTGAGTGTGCATGTATGCGTGTGTGTGTGTGTGTGTGTGTGTGTGCGTGCGCGCGCGCGCGTAGTGGTGATGGTTCTTTCATCAATATGTAACTCTGATACTGAGTAGGCCCATTTTGCCTATATGAGCAGCAGTCATGGAAATGAGTTTTGCAAATGAGAAGTATTTGTGGCCATGAGGCCTGAGGGCCGTTCTCAATCCCTACCTTCCTGAGGAGCGAAGTCAGGGTTATTTATGGGCTAATTCTTCAGAGCCAGTTGAGGTAGAAGAAAGGAGATTACAAGTAAAAGGACACAATCCACAGTATGCACATACATTAAAAAGAAAAAACAGGTATAAGCAAATACAGCACATGCATAGCTGAAAAACATGGCACATGCGCAAGCAAATACTGCTCGGAGAGAGTGAGAAACGGGGCTGCATTGTTATTAAAGAGCCCCAACAAGGGGAATTTTACTCTCTGCAGTCAAAAGGTTGTTCATGGGATGCTTAGAGAGTGTAGGCAAACTTTGCCAGCTGGACTCACACCTCAGAAACATCATCTACACCCACCGGCTTGATGCTGCCAACACAATGTTGTCATCTGCAGAGTTCACTGAAGGACCACACAACCAAATATAAGAAGTCACAAGAGTATCTCATAATATTTTAAGTTTATGATTTTGTGCTGGGCCGCATTCATAATTTTTCTGGAATGCACGTGGCTCGTGAGCAAGGGCTTGGGCACACATATCAGCAAAGCTATTGGGAGTCCACTGCTCAGTACCTGACCACGGGCCAGCAAGGCTATTGGGAGTCCACTGCTCAGTTACCTGACCATGGGCCAGCAAGGCTACTGGGAGTCTACTGCTCAGCTACCTGACCACGGGCCAGCAAAGCTATTGGGAGTCCACTGCTCAGTTACCTGACCATGGGCCAGTAAGGCTATTGGGAGTCCACTGCTCAGTTACCTGACCACATGTCAGCAACACTATTGGGAGTCCACTGCTCAGTCTCCTGACCTCTAAAACCATGACCAGAAAAACTAATCAGAGGCTGGAAGGATGGCACAGTTGTTAAGAGCACTTGCTGCTCTTGCAGAGGGCTTGAGTGTGGCTCCTAGCACCTACATCACACAGTAACTCTACTCCTGAGGGATTTTAAGCTCTCTTCCTGCTGACCACATGTGGTACATGCACACAGACACATAAATAAAAAATATATCTGCAAAACAACAAACAAACAAATGGGGCCTGACTCAGTGGCTGAGTGCACTTGCAGAGGACCCAGGATCCCAGCACCCACATGGCAGCTCACAATTGCCTATCACACCAGTCCCAAGGGATCTGATGTCCTCTTCTGCCCCCATGGGCACGAAGCACACACTAGAGGCAGATACATACATGCAGACAAACACTCATACACATGAAATAAAAATAAATAAATCTTATAAAACAAAAACAAGTGATCAAAGCCAGGAAAACCAGGGTTAACACTCTTTCAAATGATGGTTAACAGAGGCAGTTCAGCTGCTTGCAGTTCAGCTGCTCAAAGAGAACTTTCTTGTCCTCTCAAAGAGGAAACTGAACAGGAAAAAGACACCCTAGCTACCAGGGCCACTGAGGCAGAGGGAGAAAATTATAGAGAGAAGACAATAGGAAGTGAAGGCAGGGTTCGAAGTGTATGCTTGCTGCGGGAGTCAATAGGGCTCCGGTGTGTGTAAGGTGTCACTCTGAGGATCTTCCCTCCAGTACCAAGACTGTAGATGACAGCAGACATCTCCCACAGACAGCCAAGCTGCTCTGGCCAGTGACGGTTGCTAACGTGTTGTGTGCAGAGGGATTGGTGGGCTAATGAAGCCCAGTGCTGTGGAGTTTACTTACAGATAAACTTGTAGAAGATATTCATAATTAATTGTGTAGGTTTAAATGCTTAGGAAGGTTTATTTATAATCTTAACTGTAGTCTTTACATTCTGCCCACCTGAAACAGAATTCTAATTTGGGGAAGTCGGCATGCCCTGTTCATTTTAGCAAGTCTTATCAGACCTAACTTCCACCATGAGGGACTTTCTGTTATCAGCTCTCAGGGGTCGATGTGCCTGGCAAAGAAAACGGGGTGCAGAGAAAGAGCTTCCAAACACAAAACAGCATGAAGATGATTTTATCCAGGGGGAAAATACATGCTTGGTAGTATTTGTTTTGCAATCTGTTCTGTGTGCTTAACTGTGCCCTCTTAATTCATACCTTGGGCTGACAAGACAGCCCAGTGAGTAAAGGTGCTTGCTGCCAAATCTGGCAGCTTGATTTTGATGCCCAAGACCCACCTGATGGAAGGAGAGAACTGAATCTTAAAAGTTGATCTCTGATGCGTGCACACATGAATGCATGCATGTGTTCATATGCTTTCACATATACGCAATAAATAAATGTAATTAATATTCATATGTCAAAATCCTAGTGGCAGCACCTCAGAACATGGCTTTGTTTAGGGAGAGGGCCTTTGTAGCGGGATGTGGCTCAGTTGGAGCTTCATCCAGTGTGCACAAACCCTGAGTTCCAACCCCAGCACCTGTACTGAGAAGACAGAGGCAGGAGGATCTAAACTTTAAGGTCATCTTTGACTACACAGGGAGTTTGAGGCCAACCTTGGCCATAAGTGCCCCTTTGAGAGATGGGGGAGGGAGAAATAAGGGGAAATGGTGTGGGCAGAATGTGTCCTGATGCTTTGGGACTGGAGTCCTTCCAAGAAAAGATCAGGACACATGATCACCGAATAATGACAAGGTTATCCATATGCAAGAAGAGAGGCTTCAGGAGAAGCCAGCCCCAGTTTCCTCGGCCCTCAGCACTGGAAGGCAGTATGTTCTGGTTATTGAAGCCATCCGGTCTGAGGTTCTTTATTGTCACAGCCCTAGCAAACTGATACAGTCCCTGAGATCTAGGGACCTATAAGATGGCAATGGGTGGACAAGGGAGGCATTCAGAATGGTGCACTGGGCAGGCTCCCCTTTGAGCAGCCTACAGGAAACAGTATTTCTTTCTCTCTCTCTCTCTCTCCTTTTTCTCTCTGTTTCTTTCTCTCTCTGTCTCTGTCTGTCTGCCTCTCTCTCTTAGGAAGGGGGCATATGTGGATGGGTATATACACATGTGTGCTTGTGGAAGGCAGGTCAACCTTGGCTGTCACTCACTCTGATTTTTGAGCCTTGCTGGCCTGGGACTCACTGATTCAGTTAGGTTGCTTGGCCAGCAAATCCCAGACACCTGCTTGTCTCTGCTCTTCCCAGAGCTGGTATCACAGGCTTATGTCACCATGCCACCTTGTTACATGGGTTCTGGGGATCAATCCCAGGTTCTCATGCATGCAAAGCAAGCACTTTATTGATGGAGCCATCTCTCCAGCCCTGCAAATAGCATTTTTGAAAACATGTGATGCTCAGTCTCTCTCTCAGAAGTTATTCAAGTAAACAAGCAGGGGAAGAGGATTTTCCTGGGCCTCCCTGTAGTTCTTTAACAGGACAGTGTTCTGGTGGGGCACCACCCTCCTCATTAATGCTTCTAGAAGGCTCTCCTGTTAGGTGATGCAGATTAGCTACATCTGTGTCCATAACCCCAGGGGATGGTTCAGTTGAAGCTTCCACTGTGCAATCCTGCAGATGACAGCTATACACATATTTCCTCCACTATCCCAGCTGTCCTGTCCTCTGTCCTCTGAGTGGTGAAGGTCTTTGCCTGGCATGGCCTCACAAAGGACTTTGTCCAAGTGCTCACAAAGTGAGGATGGAGCAGTTTTTATTGTTATTGTCATCATTAATCCTTTAATTAAGGTCTCCTTTATTCATGTCAACATCCTGCCCCTTTCTCCCCTCCCTCTCTTTGAAAGCACATCCATTGGGCTGGATTCTCCAAGCTCTCAAAGCTCAGATTTTAATTAAAGTCAGTCACCAGCCTGGAATTTTTAATAAGCCCCTCTCCCATATTCTGTTAGAAATCAGAATTGCTGCTCTCTCTGTGCTGGGGTTTACTAGCATGAAGCCCCCCTCCCACTTTTTTAAATACACATGGCTCCTGTCCTATGTCTTCTTTCTTTTGGTTGCTATTCAGATGTAAAGCTACCCCCTCTCATGTTTTATAAAGGGTTACATAGCCCATGACATTGCAAAAATTAAAATGGTGTCTATTAATTACTTCTCTCGTTGCTGGAACAAAATGCCTGACAGATAAGGGAGGAAGAGTTTGCTTGGCTCACAGTTTGAGGATGCACAGTCCATTAGGTGCAAAGTCATGGCAGCAAGAGTGTGAGGCCACTGGTCGCATGGCAGTGACGGTCAGGAAGCAGAGAGTCATGAATGCTGGGGCTCAGTTCAATATCTCTGTTTTTTTTTTCTTCTGAAATCCAGGACCCCAGTCCATGGAGCGGTATTGCCCAGTTAAGGAGTATCTTCCCACCTCAATTAACCTGATCTAGACAACCCTTTACAGGCGTGGGAGGGGCTTGTTCCTGTGGTGACTATGGACTTGGTGACATTGACAATCAAGATTCATGTATGAAGCAAGAAAAAGCATAGTAGTGGAAGTTGCCTCACCCTGAGAGGACTCAACCATTCACCCTACATTATTGGAGTCTAAGGATTCTCCCTTGGGGAGCTAGCTATTCAGGTGACTGAGTCCCATCCTTCTGGACATGAAGCCTTTGTGTGTGTGTATGTGTGTGTGTGTTTGTGTGTGTGTAAGAACACATGCATGTGTGTATGTGTACAGAGATGTGGAGGTCAGAGGTCAGTCTCAGATATCGTCTTCAGTCACTGTCTTGCTTTTTGAGACAGGGTCTTTCATTTGGCCTGAATCTCACTAATTCAGTTATGCCGGCTGGTCAGTGAGTTCCAAAGATTGCCTGTCTGTGTCTTCCCAGCGTGGGAATCATGGCGGGCGCTTCACTGACTGAGCTGTCTCCTTGGCCTCAGCATTCTTTTTTCGGCAGAGGACCTGACACACGTGTCCATGTTTTCTAGATGTCTCAGACATGTTTTATGGTGAGTGGGTGGCCACAGTTTGGGGCCCAGGCATCTGGGGATCACGTGCTGGCTCTCAGCCTACACTGGGAGGTGGAGGAGTCACAAGCTGGATGTTTCAGTCAGGGCTTCTGTTGCTGTGAAGAGACACAGGGCCACGACAACTCCAGTTCCTCTTTTTGTAATGCAGGTGGTCAGGTGTTGTGATTTGGATGGGAAATGTACCCCGAGACTCATGTGTTTGGATGCTTGGTCCCAGCTGGTGCTGCTCTTTGGGTTGGGAAGGCTGTACCTTTGGGAAGTGGAGTCTTGCTCAGGAAATGGGTCACTGAGATCATGAGGTCTTAGAGCTGCCTCCTGACTGGGGGCTGGGTTGGGGGGAGGTTAACTTGATAGTCCAGCCTTCTGCTCCCACTGATGTGGATTCTTGAACTGTGAGCCCAAATAAACCCTTAAGTCACCTCTTGTCAGGAACCTGGTCAGAACAAGAAGGCAAGGAGTGCCACATGGGACATGCTTCAGCTAGGATGCCAAATGCCAAGACCAGACTGCAGTTGTGTGCGAAGGGTGTCCATGTGGCACACAGTGCCAGATAGGAGCTTCCTGAGATGTCGGGCATTTTTGAAGCTTCCCATCTTGTGTCTAGCCCATTGTGGGAAAGACTTCTGGCTGTGTGGCTCCGAGAAGTGACCAACCAGACAGAGATTAAATCTCATAAGGCACTCCAGGGCCCAGAGGTCTCTCTGCCATGTCCACGGAACTCAAGCAGGAAATGGTCAGCAGTTAAAGAGCAGAAGAATTGTGGCTGAGCTGGGAAAGGCCACCTCTTTTCATCTCTGGGATTGAGGGAGCACGCTTTGGGATAGAGAGATGACTCAAGAAGGAGCTTGCTGCAGAAGTGTGAGGACCCCCATTCTGAGTCCCCCAACCTATGGGGGAGGAAAGCCAGGCACATCAGTAGGCACCTGTAATCCCAGTGCTGGGGAGGCAGAGAATTCCTGTCTAGCTAACTGGTGAGTTCTGGGTCCCAGAGACATCCTGTCCGTCCATCCATCAATCCATCCAGCCATCCAGCCATCCAGCCAGCCATCAATCAATCAATAAATAGGAATGTGGAGTTAATGTGGAAGATACCCGACATTGACCTCTAATCTCCACATGGCTATTCTGTTCATGCACACACACACACACAAACACACACACACACGCACCTGCATATAAGCCACCACACACAACAATAAAGAAATATGTTTGGTCAGATCAGGGGATCTTTGCCTCAGCACTGCAGACATTTATGTGAGGTAAATTTTGTTGCAGCTGATGTCCTGTGCATTTCAGAGTGGAGAAGGCGGGGTGGCTCATTGGTGATGGAGAGGTTGACTGAGGTGAATACGCATGAAGAAGGCCAACCAGGAGACATCCCCTGACAACGGAAATATTCTAGAACATTGCAGAAAGTTGGTTTGGGTACTGATAAAACTTCTTATACAAAAGTTTTCAGGAAAAGCTGCCTACTCTTGAGATCACCAAACAGCCACACCCCGATGCTATGGACCCTCCTGGGAGAGGTTCCTGGGAGTGCAGGGAGCTCCCAGGAGCAAGCTGGACACAGAGTTCAGGAATTGGAATGGTGGCCTTTTATCCTGCGGCGTGACTCTAGTGCCCTCTACTGGTGATGCTCAGCATCTCTTCAGCTAACAAGGAGCGGAGATTGTGAGATTTAGGTTCCAATCAGGAAGACTGAAGGGCAGATTTGGAAACGTGCAGCAATAAACCGACATGTAACAAGTTCACAGGCGGGGACACTGTCACAGAAGTAGCGTGCGCGCATGCACACGCATAGGGTTAGTGTCAGCGGGCTCATCATCCAGAGAGCCCAAACAACTACAGGAGTGGGGTGGGAAGGGCCAGCAAGGCTGACCAGCAGAAAGGGCTGAACCCCAAAGACAGCCTTGCAACTTCCCTCACTCTTCGTCCCCCGTAGTTTCCACTAGGGCGACACCAGATGACCAGAGGAAAGTTGTGGAAGCCAGAGTTTGTGGCACAGAGTTCATCGTGTGGTACCCATTTTCATGCAGACTGAAGATAAGTGGTCTGGAACAAGGTTAGCTATACGAGCTTGGGACCAAGCGGGCACCCACTACCTGCAATGTATGTCCTGTGAGTGTCCTGTCTCTCCTGTGTTGACGGATGAGCCATCTTTCCACACCAAGGACAGCGGAGGGGGACTGCATTGGCAGGCAGAGACAACAATCCAGGGGTGGCTCCATCGAATAGCTCTTCCACTTGCTCCCAGTCTGCAATCAAACAGGAACAACAGTATGTCTCTTTTATGGTGACACATTCTAGAAAGTCACAGCCAACAGGGAAGGCCCCAAGAATTGCTAGGTATAGAGGGGTATTGAGTCTTTTCATTTCCTTCTGTCTTTCCATATCCCCGCTTTCTTCCTAGGTGAGCAAGGAGCTTGAAGACCACCTAAGGAAGGTGGATTGGGAAGAGGTCCATGAATTCCGATAGAAGAGTGTCCCTACTTCGCCATCTGGTGGCCAAACTGTAGAACACAGTCTCCAGACAAATGACCAAGCAGACCACTTCTAAGCGGCAGTTCAGACCTGGTACCCTGGGCCTGTGGGCTCAGGGTGGCTGCTACTGAATACTGCCTAGAAGCATGTATCTCCCTAGGGATATAGTAGGATATAGAGTGAGAGAATTCTGGGTCCTGATAAGGGTTTCCCCAGGATTCCACGCCTGGGTATCATCTCAGGTAACTGTCCCTGAGAGAGGTTCTACTCTGTGCATTATAGGATTCTTATAAGCTTTGACAGCCTGGTACGCCTTTGGGTGTTGTCATATGTTCCTCTGGGGTAGAGCAGGTGGAGAACTTCACCACCACCCAAAGTGACAGCCCATGGGGAAACTCACCTAGCCACTCCCTTCACGAAAAATGCCAGGGAGGACCTGGTGACTATCCAATTTGCATCCACTGTAGTTCTGAAACACCCATGGACCAGAGCTTTAGGAAGCAGTGACTGTCACCTTCCACTCCACACCCAGATGCCGTCTTCCTCCTAAAGTTTCTCCACCAGCTCCTCAGCCTCCCTTTCTCCTCCCTCTGGCCCAGGTCTCTCCCTCACCCCTCCATCCTCTCTCTCCTCCCTCNCCCCTCCGTCCTCTGTCTCCTCCCTCACCCCTCCGTCCTCTCTCCCCTCCCTCCCTGCCTTCTCTCTTTTACTTCCTCCTTTCTTCCTCCTCTCCCTCCTCCCTCTTAATTCTTTTGTACCAGGATTTTTCTTTTGGGCCACCAACCAGCTCCCAAATCATGACACGGAGACTTATTATTAGTTTTGAATGC
>LOJH01016295.1:0-15350 GCA_001685095.1 Ellobius talpinus
TTATTAACCAATGAAAGTAACACATAGACAGATGACCCTCCTCCATCAAGGTGTAGTTAACCTCCTTAGGTTGAAGTTTTCCTTTTAGCACCATCTGTAGGGCTGGGTTTATAGATATTGTTTAAATTTGACTTTTGCTGGGTATAGTAGTCTGAACTGGCATCTGTGGTCTTTTAGAGTCTACACCACATCTGTCCAAGCCCTTCTGGCTTTTAGAGTCTCCATTGAGAAGTCAAGTGTAATTCTACTAGGTCTGCCTTTATATGGTACTTGGTCTTTTTCCTTGGCAGCTTTTAATATTCTTTCTTTGTTTCTGTGTGTTTAGTGTTCTGATTATTATGTTTAGCACTTTCTTTTCTGGTCCAATCTATTTAGTATCCTGTATGTTTCTTGAACCTTTATAGGCATCTTCTTCTTTAGGTTAGGAAATTTTTGTTCTGTGATTTTTTTTAAATATTTCCTGGTTGCTGGACAGTAGTAGACGCACGCCTTTAATCCCAGCACTTGGGATGCAGAGGCGGGCGGATCTCTGTGAGTTCGAGGGCTAACCAGGTCTACAGAGTGAGTTCCAGAACAGCCAGGACTATACATGAAACCTTTTCTCAAAAAATAAAGCAAACAAAAATTCTTGTGCCTTTGAGCTGTGATTCTTTTCCTTCCTCTATTCCTGTTATTCTTAGGTTTGGTCTTTTCTTAGTGTCCCAGATTCCCTGGATGTTTTGTGTCGAGATTTTTTTAAATTTAACATTTTCTTTGATCGATGTATCCATTTCTTCTATCATATCTTCAATGTCTGGAGAGTCTCTTCCATTTCTTATATTCTCTTGGTGAAGCTTGTCTCTGTAGTTCCTGTTCAAATTCCTAAGTTTTTCATTTCCAGAATTCCCTCAGTTTGGGTATTCTTTATTGATTCTATTTCCATTTCAGGTCTTGAAAAATTTTATTCATTTCCTTCCACTGTTTATCTTTTTCTGGATTTCTTTAAGGGGTTTATTAGTTTCCTCTTTAAGGACCTCTATCATCTTCATACAGGTAGTTTTAAGGTCTTTTTTTTATTGTGCTTCAGCTATGTTGGAATATTCAAGGCCTGCTTTGGTAGGATAGTTGGGCTCTAGTGGAGACATAATGCCCTAAATGTTACTGTTTTTCTACGACGCTGGCCTCTAGACATCCGGGGTTGGGATGATTATAGGTCTAGGTGCTGGTTTCTAGGTTTGTCTTGGTTGGGTGGGTGTTTTTTTTTTTCCCTTGGTTTCTGTTTCCTCTGGATTTTCAGAGAGTCTGATGGCTGTTTGTTGCCTGGTAGGAAATTTTCTTTGAACCTGATAGTTGTGGCCACTGAGGGTTCCAGGTAAAATGTGTTTCTGTGTATTGGGAGCCGACACTTCGGAATGGGGATAGCTAGGGGTCTGAGGGAGTCCACAGGAGGGAGGAGAACAGAGCCTGCTTATTTTGTCTTCTTTGAATGGAGGTAGACAGTGAGGAGAGGACACCCCAGAGGGTCTGCTATAGCACCATTGGATCTAGAGGGACTGAAGGAGATGGGAAGATCTACAGGCATCCTACCTGCTTTTTTGGCAGGAGAGGTTTTGGGTTAGCAGGGAGTGCCTGCTGGAGTTGGAGGCTGGTATAAAGCAGTAAGTGGGGAGAGGAAGGTTAGGGGAAGGTCTGTGGGCTCCACAGGAGATGGGGGCAGAGGGGGAAGGAAGACTGCACTGGTGTTCTGTTGCAGAGCTAGGGATATGACTGGGAGACTGTGTTTGGAGGAGAGGAAGGATTGGTGAAGGTCTTTATTTAACTTACTTGTTTTCCTAGTCTGGTCAGCTGGAGCGTTCACCAGAATGCGTATAGTGTTGGAGTCTGGAATACTAGGATGAATTGGGGGAAGGAAGATCGGAGAAGGAGATCTTTGTGATCCATCTATTGGGGATGGGTTCAGAGAGGAATGGGAGACAAGCAAATTTTATGCTACAGAGCTGGGGATGAGACTGGGAGAATTGGATCTGGAGAAGCAAGAGATATGTGGCCTACTTGTTACCCTGATAGGAGCAGCCCTTAGGTTAGCAGGGGATACCTGCTAGGGTTAAAGGCTGAGACAAAACAATTAGTGGGGGGAAGGAGACTAGAAGGTGAAGATCTGTGGAATCCACAGGAGATGGGAATGGGGGGGCAGGGAAGGCTGCCAAGCTGTTTTGCTGCAGAGCTGGGATTGAGACTGAGGATTGGTTCTAGGAGAACAGAGGGAAAAGAGAAGATCTGCAGGCTGCCTATCTAGTTTTCTGGCAATGCGGGTTTTGACTGCCAGAAGTTGAAGTTGACCTTCAAGACATCTCAGACCAACCAACACAGGAGTGTAGTTGGCAGCTACATGGAAGATGCATGACAGAAATACCTGCCAGGTGCTGTAGTGGAAAGTTAACTGGAAAAGCGACTTTCTGTCCTTTAGTCTGAAGGGCTAGAGGCTCTGATTGCAGAAAACAATAGAGCATGGTTCATCTGTGACCAGAGTTGGCTAGGCCAGTGCTGGTCAATGGAAGCCACTCTGAGGTTTAAATTTTTCTAATAATCACATGAAAAGTGATAAGAGACAGGTAAAATTAATTTTGATGGTATGCATTTCATTAATTGATGACATTCGAAGTGCTGTTATTTCTATATAAAAGATTATATATATATATATTTAAATAAATGAGACCATGTGTTTTTCATACTAAATCATTGAAATCTGGCATGCATTTTATTTTTGCAGCATATTTCTGTATGAACCAGGTACAGTTTGGTGGGCACTCTTAACATGTGCTATTCAGTGCAAGAGAAGGCCAGAAAGAGCACCCAACATAGCTCCTAGCAGCCTGCTTGTGGGATTCTCTCACTTACCTTTCTGGCATATTCTGATTGCTAGTGCCCTCCTTCAGACATATGTTCTCTGCCCTCCTCGAACTCTGGGCCTCTGGTATTTTCCCATCAGTACACTCTAGTCACTGGTAGTCAGGCTCACCTCTTTTATTTTTTTTAAATACTTATTTATTTATTATGTATACAACATTCTGCCTCCGTGTATGCCCGCATGTCAGAAGAGAGCACCAGATCTCATTACAGATGATTGTGAGCCACCATGTGGTTNGTGGTTGCTGGGAATTGAACTCAGGACCTCTGGAAGAGCAGCTAGTGCTCTTAAACACTGAGCCATCTCTCCAGCCCCTCACCTTTTTTAAAAGTATATAATCTTACTAGATATGTGCTATGCCTTTAAGTAAAATCCACATCTCTTACATGTCTATGTGTGTAACCTGTCCCTGTACTAATGTCACTCTGCTTCCTAACATTGCTGTGTTGCTTTTCAACTTGCAGAGCCTTTGATATACTGAATCTCACTTGGTTTTCACGGCTGCCATATGAGATAGGCAGGGCAGAGTAAGTAAACCATTTGTCCATGTGATTTAATTGGAGAAACAGGTTTGAGGAACTTAATAGGAGGTTTCCTAAGATTCTCCTAATAAGTAACAGAACCAGGCTGGAAACTCATGTCTTTGGAGAATCTTTCCAATTCTACCTCTTGCTAGAACTTAGAACCTCAATTTAAAAAAAGGCCCCAGGCTGTTCGTGGTGGTGCACGCCTTTAATCCCAGCACTCAGGAGGCAGATCTCTGAGTTTGAGGCCAGCCTAGTCTACATGGTGATTTCCAGGATAGCCAGAAGTACACAATGAAACCCTGTCTCAAGAAAACAAAAACAGGGAGGCCCTGAAGGATGTTAAATGTTCTGACTAATTTCTTTAAAGGGTAACTGAGGAACAAGTAGTAGCTCCTGTAAGAGTTGAAACTGAAAGTGGATGGAGGAGGCCAGGTCTTCTAAGGTGAAGTCAAAGGTGCCTTATGCTATGGAGGTGGATTCCTGGGATGCCAGGCAGTCTTGTTAGAAGGGTTCAACTGATTCAATTAAAGATCAAGAAACTTGAATTTCTGGCATGGGCCTGCATAGCACTGCATGCAGAGGAAAGAGCATGTGACCAGAGGCAGGGCTGGGCTAGAGCTAAGGACACTGGCTTCAGTTTTAACATCCTAGCTGTAGGGAGTTGCTGAAGGTTATTTGGTCTTTTTTTTTTTCTCATTGCCTTTGAGAAAGCTAGTGGTTCCACATTTTGTTGTTAGGAATCAGGTTTGGGAGAACCAGGTGACTTGCCTGAGACACAACCAGGAAAGGACTGAACCTGGACTTGGGATTCCGTTTTAACTATTAAGGCTATGGGGGTGAAAGGAATATTGTTGGTTTGTTCTGTTGTGGTTTGTACTGTATGTATGTGGAGGGGTGTATGTGCCTATGCATGCATATATGAAGGCCAGACATAAACTACTGGTGTCATCGTCTGTTGTCTGCCTTATTTTTTGAGACAGGCTCACTGCCTGGCTAGACTGGCTGACCAGTGAGACCCTGAGTACTTTGAGCCATACCCATTCCCACCCCCCAGCCTTCACATCATATGCTTCTGTGCTCTGGTGTTGACAAGCTAACTAGTGCTGCCTGCCTCCTCCACACACACCTCTCTGTTAAGCTGTTGCTCTAATAGCCAAACCCTCCTCTAATACACTCATGAAATTAGGAAGGAGAGCTTTCCTGGCCACGCCCTGCCTGGGGCTGGAGGCCTCTGCATCTTGTTCACCTTTCCACTTACAGTACACTTGTTCATTCCAGTCCTGTTTCTCTTAGCACTGACATTTGTCAAGCATAGATCACCCAGTGTGATCCTGGAGGGGGGAAAAAAACCATGAAAGCATTTGTATAAGAATTTTCAAAGCACTTAACCAATATTACTTCTTTCAGAGTCCTCACATCACTTCTGGAAGAAAGAAGGTATACCTTGAAGTGTACTTGGAGTGGTTGCCCACTCTGTGCATGGCACTGTGTTGGAACTTGCCCAGTAGTCCAGGAATATTCTGTTTAACGCTTTAAGAGTTAAGGCCTCAAAGTAAAGACAAACAGGTGTTACCAGTATGTGTTCATTTCACACTTGAGAAAACTGATGATACAGCCAAAAGAATTTGGGTTTTTTTAAAAATTTTTATTTTGTGTCTGTGAATTTCTGTCTGCTTGTATGTACAAAAATGCATGCAGGGCCCACAGAACCCAGAAGAGGGCACTGGATCCTCTGGAGCTACAGAGAATTGTAAGCAGCCATATTGGTGCTGGGCATTGAGCCCAAGTCCTGTGCAAGAGCAGCAAGTGCTCTTAACTAATGAGTTCTCTCTCCAAGCCCCAATAAATTCAAAAGTTAAGGGATTTGAGGGGTAGGGGGTCAAAGATTGAATGCTGTAAGTCCAGTGTGAGGGCACACAACTATAATCCTACTACTTGGTGTGCATTTTGCAGCTCAGATGGCAGTTGGGAGCCAAGGAATACCACATTCACACTGTACAACAAACCTCACACAAGATATTTATTGGGAAGGGAAACCCCAGGAGGGTGGCTGAAGCAGTAGAAAACTGGGCAGAAGACAACAGGTTTTATATAGGGTTTCTTGGAGGGCTTTCCAGGGTGGCCTAGGATTGAAGGGATTATATAGTCTGATCTTGAGGCAACCTCGGGGATTGGTGTTTTTGTTTGTTTGTTTGTTTTTCTGTAAGGTGGGGGCTGGTTACTCTCCTCAAGGGACTGGGAACATTATAGCTGTTGAGGAAAGTTTGAGAAGTCTGGGGGTGGGGCCTGGCCTTTGGAGCTCCTCAGGGGCATGGCCTAGCCTTTGGAGCTAAACTTAACTGCCTGAGTAGCCTAATGGTAGAGCCTGGCCGCAGGAGGTCTCCAGGGTCTGGGCCTGCAAGCCGAGTCTGTACGGGGCCTGGGTCAGGGAGACTAGTCAACACTTGGAAGATGGAGGCAGGAGACTTGAACTATATAGCAAGACTGTCTTAACAAAACACCAAACGTTTTAGACTTTTACTTAAAAATCATTTGGTCAAGGGGCTGGAGAGATGGCTCAGAGGCTAAGAGCACTGGCTGCTCTTCCAGAGATCCTGAGGTCAAGTCCCAGCAACTACATGGTGACTTACAACCATCTATAATAAGATCTGGTGCTGGTGCCCTCTTCTGTACATGCTGGCAGAACACTGCATGCATAATAAACAAATCTTTTTAAAAATTCATTTGGTCAGCTTGTTGAGTAAAAATAGATTCTATTCCTGAAACTCACATGGTGCAAGAAGAGAAGTTGTACAGTTGTCCCAAAAATAATAAAACACAAATTCATGAAGCATTTCATGTTTTTGAGTCTCACTTAACCACATTTAAGAATAGGCCCTATGCAGAGCAGTAGATGAAAACACAAAATGAACTTAACAATATTTTTATAGATTTTTAGTCTCATATACTGCTTTGCTTGCGCCCCCTCCCCCCCTTTATTTTGGTCTTCCTGGTTCTTCGCTTATAGATTATGGTTTTCAAGTTTGTATTTTTAATGGGTTTTGTCTCTCTCTTTGTGTGTGTTTCTTGTGCTTTTTCAAAATTTTTAAATCCTGGTTTGTTTGGTTTTCCTGTTTTTGTGAGAGAGAAAGGTATGGAATTGGGTGGGTGTGGAGGGTGGATCTGGGAAGAGTTGGGGGAGGGAAACCCTGACCACAATATATTATGTGAAAAATGGAATAAATACACACACATATATGTATACACACATATATGATAGTGAGTAGAATGATAACCTGTATATGGTGACACCTAGAATCACCCCCACTTTTTTTTTAAAGAAACAGACTCACTATGTAGGCATACACTAGCATAATCATCTTCTAGAATACTTTTTCAGTATAAAATAGTGAGAGTTCCTTTTATGTGTCTTACATTAAAACTAAAGCTATCCACAATAAAGCCAACCTTGTTGGCAGAGGTATGGGTGAGCCATCCCAAAAGTTGTAAGCATGGGAGAGCTGTCCCCACTACTCGTCTGTCCTATGGTGGTGTGGGAGGATGAGAGATGCCCCCGTTACCCCTTGCCTCTTACCGCCTGCAACAGGAGAGAGCTGACCATGCCCCTCACTTAGGCAGCATAGCAGAGCTGCCCTGTGGTCGGAGGTGAGGGTGACCCAGCCCCGATATTATGAGCAAAGGAGAGCTGTCCCCATTACTCATATGACATGTGATAGTTTGGGCAGAGGACAAATGGCCTCCCCACCATCTCCCACCCATCAACGCCTGAGACAGGTGGAGGAGCTGGCCCTACCCCCAACTAGCTGCAGCACTGGGGAGAGTGGCCCCTGTACCTCACCTGGGCAGCATAACAGAGCTGACCCTAATCATGTAGGTGTGGGAGAGTTAACCCTGAGGGCATGAAAGCAGAACTGGCCCCATCCCTTGCTCATTGCTGCAAGAGCTGAACTAGCCAGGGCAATGCTGGAGAACTCATCCTGGTGATGCGAACAGGGGAGAACTAGCAGGCTGACCAACCCTACAGCTGCCTAGGCCCAGAACCAGGCTTATAGCTTGGCCCACCCCAACATCCACCCCGTCTATGATGTGTTGGAGCATGTGAAGGGAGCTGATCCACAGACCCAAAGCTGCAGGATCTCCCCAATACAAGGCAACAACAGGATATCCAGGAAGAGTCCTATTGAGGATCCAGCATCAATAATGTGGCAGAAACCAAGGGTCTCAAACCAGACCAATGACTCTTTGCAACGAACACTTAAAAGTGAAGATATATGGACAAAGGGGTTTACTGTGTGACTCACTGTGTCATTGCAGCTTCTATGATGAGATTTTTAAATTTTTCCCTTTTTTTCATTTTTTTCTCTTAAATTTTGTTTTGTTTGGTGGGTGGTTGCAGGGCAGAAGGCAGATGCAAAGGGACAGGGAAATAATGGAATCAAGATACGTGATGTAAAAGACACATAGAATAAATAAAAAAGAAAGGAAAAAAAGCTAAAGTGTATCACGAGTTCTAATAGGTGTTAATAAAAGCCTGGAATCAGACATTGGGGAAAATGCTGAGATCAGAGAGACAAAGGAGCAAAACCACAGCCACCTTACCTACTCAACTTCCCAACCGAAAAGATAAATGCTCCTGCCTCCTCCTGCCTTATCACTTACTCTCTCTGCCCAACCATATCACTTCTGGTCTGTCTGTACAGACCTCCAGATCTCTATGGTTAGCTAGTGGCTAGCTCCACCCTCTGATCTTCAGGCAAGCTTTCTTTGTACAAACAAGATATCACCACACTAAAGTTATCCTAGAACCTGGCATGATAGAGCACAGTTATAATCCCAGGACTCTGGAGGATGAGGCAAGAGGATCCAGAGTTTGAAATTAGTGTGAGCTATATTGTGAGACACTGCCTTAAAAATAGTTAACTAGTAAGAAAGAACATTGGTCAAGACCTTTTACTTTACATCTATTCAAAATCTTTATATAAAATTGTATCATATATAAAATGTAATGTTTCTAATGAATCATGATTATCAAGCATTAAAAATTTTTTATTTGTTAATAATAATCAGGAGTATTGCATGTACGATACCAACTGCTGGTAAGATTCAGTCTGAGGCCAAAAAAGTGAGGAAACTTTGATTTAACGGGGTTAACAGGGTTATTGTTAGTGATACTGTGTAGTAATTCCAGAGATCATCTTATTTGTATTACGGAAGAGAGAAAACAAGTATACTGGCATTGTTCAGGAGGGGGATTTTCACTGTCTGAAGAGGAAGGTGAAGCTTGGAATGGAGGGCTGGGGATGTAACTCAGCAGTAGATTGCTTGCTTAGCAGGTGAGAGTCCCAAATTCAGTTCTTGACACTGAAAAAAGGAAAACTTTTGGAATGGAGGAAATGAGGAAATATCCTGTCGTACTCATTTCAGTTTGGAAGTTGTCAGTGTGAACATAAAATGTGGAAAGTGTGTTGAAAGGACCTGGACAGAAGGACACTCAATAGCAGTGTCCAGCAGATTCTGGCTGCTTGTGCCAGATTCAGTTTTCTGTCCTATTTAAAGGAACCAGCAATCCTCAGAAAAGTGTTTTAGTGCAAGTCGACATTCAGAACAAGGTGAACTAGAGTCTCCTTGTGCCAGAGAGCAAAGACATCTCAAAGGCAGACGTGGACTTGTTAAAAGGACACGGGGTTTAGTTTGTAGACATTCCCATTGCCCAATTGGGACTTTGTGTTTTCCTTTTATTTGCATTTATTTTATGCTGAATTTAAAGTTCAGCATTACAGTCCATATATTTTTTAAAAGATACTATCTTTAATTATGTATGTATGTGTGTGTCCATGGGTTTATGCCTGAGGTGCTTGCAGAGACCAGGAGAAGGCATTGGATCTCCTGGAAGTGGAATTACGTGCAGTTGTGAGACACCTAGCTTACATGCTGGGAACTAGACTCGACTCGTCTGGGTGAGCAGTACACACTGTTAATCAAGTCAGTTCTCCAGCCCTAGTTTCCAATAAACACACATCCTAGGGCATATCCATGGAAGTGAAAGGACAACATTCAGGAACTGTCTGTCTTCCTCACCTTGTTGGGTCTGTCATGAATGTCACACTCTAGGCTAGCTGACTCTCCTGTCGATCACCTCCTTCTTGTAGGAATGCTGTTACGTACTACTACAACCTGGCTTTTCATGTGGTTCCAGAATTAAACATAGCTCAGCAGGCTTGTTTGGCAAGCACTGAGCCAGGGAACAGACAACAAAAAATCATTATAATCAATCCCAGCATCCTGGAGGCAGAGGCTGGCAGCACTCTGAGTTCAAGACCTACCTGGTCTACATAGGGAGTTTCAGGCCAGCTAGAGCTACACAGTGAGACCCTATCTCAAAACAACAACAACAAAAATTCAGTACTCTTTTTGGGCCACCAACCCTGTATCAAGCCCCAGTGTTTGGCCTGGCACACCCACCACCTGTACCATTATATCAGCCAAATGATTCTTTAAAGGAGCATACTTGGTGACTTTTCGTCACTCATACCTTTGGCTCCTGGACAACAGCTTCACTGGTGCTCCTAAAATAACTGTGATCTTTCTAGGTCAAGTGAACCATTTTCACAGGTCGCCCTAGACTGCTTATAATATTTAAACATTTTTTTAAATGGCGGGAGGAGATTTCAGGTGCAGCTCTGGTAGAGCCATGGGGCAAAGGATAATGAACTGTGTAACTTTAGGGGAAGAAACAAAGGATGTGATTGATTACTTAGCAGCTTAAAAGAGAGTGATAGAAGTGTCCCAGACAAGGAGCAGTAGTAGTAACTCGAGCTCCAGGGACTCTGATGTCCTCTTCTGGCTTCCACAAATCACCATCATACACACGGCAGAAGCACACATAACACAGACACATTAATAAAAGAAATCTTTCTAAAAGTACAAATAATAGTAACATATAAACTCTTGGATAAGTGGTTGTTAGAGAACAGAATTCTCCAAGCACAGCATATTTAAAATGGAAGAATAGATTTTTACCATTGAGAAATCTCAGGTAATCAACTCTCACATCCTCAACATAGGGTGAGCTATACAACATCACTTACAATGTTTCAAAAATATTTAACACATCCCTACAATAACAATGCTTGGCAGGCTAAAGCAAGAGAGTAACTAATTTGAGTCTAGCCTGGGATACAGAGTGAGATTCTGCCCCCAAGCAAATAAAAGTATTTAACCTGATTTTAATCATGAAGAGACATCAGGCATTTCTCAAATGTATGCCATTTATTCAACAAGTTAGCTGGCTTGGACTCTTCAAAATTGTGTGGGGGTGGGGAGATGCCTCAGTCAGTAAAAGTGCTTGCTATACAAATATGAAGACCTAAATTCAGATCCACAACACCCATGTGAAAAGCTGGAACTGGTAGTATCTGTAATCCCAGCTCTGGGAAAGCAGAGACATCTGAATCCCTGGAGTTCACTGGCCAAACAGCCTAACTGAATTGCTGGACTCCAGGTTCAATAAGAAACCCTATCTCAAAAATAAGGTGAGAATAACCTAGAAAGACACTCAGTGTTGGCCTCTGACATACACAGTCATGTACAAGCATACTCATAGATACATATACTACACAAACATGAAAATGTCATTGTTATAAGAGATAAAATGGGTATAGGACTCAGAAGGGAAGGAGTATATTTTTACATTTGTATTTTATGAATATGTGTATATATGTGTGTGTGTGTATTCATACACACACACATATTTAAGAGCTTTGGTTAAATCCTGGATTGAGGCAGTTAAGGGACGAATGTAAAGATTGATAAGACAGTTGGGGAGGTTTGAATACTACTCTGTGTTAGGTAATATTCTATCAAAGCTAGCTTATCGGGCATGCTGATAGCAGTTCATATAGTCTCTCAAGGTACTTAGTATGTATACACTAAAGTAATTAAAGGTAAAATGTCACGATGTCGCTACAATTTTTAAATGAGAAAAAAATGCATATTGTAGAAAAAGAAGCAAATGTGGGCTGGGAGGTGACTCAGTAGTAGAGTTGCCTGTGCAAGGGCAAGGACCTGCGTTAGGATCACCAGAGCCATGGAAAAGCCAGTGCCCATTTGGGTTTTTTGTTGTTTTATTTTATGTTTTTGGTTGGTTGGTTGGTTGGTTTTTCGAGACAAGGTTTCTCTGTGAAGCCTTGGCTGCCCTAGAACTCGCTCTGTAGACCAGGCTGGCCTCAAACTCACAGATCCGCCTGCCTCTGCCTCCTGAGTTTTGGGATTAAAGGCGTGCACCACCACTGCCCAGATAGGACAGTGCAATTTTAATTCTACTTCTGGTGTGCAGAAGACTTGCTGGTTGACCAACTCTGCCAAATTGGTAAGCTCCAGGTTCCATGAGAGTTCCTGTCTCCAAATCAAGGTGAAGAGGAGCAGATATGTGCACCACCCCATCCCACCCGACCTGCCATGTATACTGACACACATGTACCACGTTGTCCTTTAACATCCACATGCACTCCCCAAAAATAAATAAATATAAAGCTTACTAAATAAAAATAGGGAGATCAGAGGTAGAAAGGAGGGAAGACAGGCAAAACACAAATGTGACAGTAGGTGGATCTAAATCAGTGATTCTCAACCTTCCTAAGGGGGAGAGTGATTAAGGAAGACATCTGATATTGCTCTCTGACCTACACACCACACCACACCATGCCTCAGATGGGAAAGAGAAAGAGGAAAGGGGCAGTGGAAAGGGCAGGGGAAGGTAAAGGAAATGAGAAGAGAAGGACAGGACAGAGCAAAGGAACACTGTGACTCAGATGCAGTTCAATGCAGACTGTGTGCTTTGTCCTTTTGAGACCTGGTATGCTATAGCTCTTGGCCTGGTTAGTATTTACTCCTGAATACAGGAGGAGACTCTGGAGAATTTTAAATAGACAGATTGGTGCATTTGCATTATAATAAGCTCATCATTGTATCAACCCCGTTGGTCCCTTACTCAGTTCTATTGGGATTTCTCTTTTGAACTAACCATCTCCAGTGTCTTGTCTGGTTTATGTTGTTGTTTTTTCTTTCTCTTTCTTCCTCCTGTCCTGCATCACTTCTCCTGGGTCCCACATTCTCTTCTTCTTTGATGTCTTCCTCTCTCTGAACCAAAGATCAGCCAGTAAAAAGCAGTCTCACCTGTCCAGGTAAGAGGGATGCCTCTGGGAGAAAAAAGATCCCCTTCTTGGTATTTTTAAATTTGTGTAGGGTGATGGTCGGTTGGTTGGTTGGTTGGTTGGTTGGTTGGTTGGTTGGTTGGTTGGTTGGTTGGTTGGGGAGTAAGGAATGTTTTTCTTTTGTTTTTGAGACTACAGTCTCCTAGTATAACCCAGGCCAGTCTAAAAATGTTATATATAGCCTAGACTGCCTTGAACTCAAGTCTTCCTGCCTCAGCCTCCCAAGAGCCAGGATTGCAGTTGTCTGCCACCTCATCTGGCTCTTGTGAATAGTTAGTATCTTCACAAAGTTAAGAATTAAGCACAAAAGGATATAATGAGAGGTCTCCGGTCTTGTGCCTATTCCCCGGGCAACCACTTTCCCACCTCAGAGACAACCAATGTTGTTTCTTTTGTACTCTGCAAAGATATGCTAGATATTTGCATATATAACAAAAATGCAAACAGCATCTTTTCCCTTTTATCTACTGCTTTAAATGCCCACATAATTCTCTTCTCTTCCCTTGATAGTATTATAGAGGTCATTCCTTATACACAGTTTTGTAAGTACAAGTTCTGTATTATATAGATACGAGATCATTTCTGGTGTTCTCATTGTGCACAGTGATCCTGTACATAAGCTTCCACTTAGTCACTAACTATAGCTAGGACGGGAACCGCCCTTTCCTGAGAGCAGTAGCATCTGATTCTCAAACTGTGAACTTTTTTCTAAAAAACCAAGATGTTCTAAGTTTGTTTTCAGTTTTAATTGAAGAAGAGATCAAGAAATAAGTCTATTGGTTGGTGATATGTGGTACTTAGAAGGTTTGAGGTCTTAATTTCTAAGCAGGATGCTGCAGACTAGCTGTAGGGATGGTCTGATTGTGGAGTTGAAGTATATGGTTACCAGTAGACCAGATTCCTATTCTTCCATGGTATCTGGAAGATAAATGGACTTTTCAGAGACTCAGGCTATTGGTATGCTCCTGTTTCGGGTTGCCATTTCCCTAGAAGGTTAGTACTAAATGTCCAGTTGCCATCTTAGAGAGGTGAGACTTTGAGGGACAAAGAGGTAAAGCCATTCCATGCTCTGCTGTGCTCACAGAGGCCTCTGTATGTGTCTGACCCACCATGTCCTTCCAGTCTCCTCTTTTGCAAATCATCACCTAACACTAACTAGCTGTTTGTTTCTCTTGCGTTCATTTTCTCTGCTGCTCCGTTCTGTTCCATCAGCCCCATTGCAGCCTGGTAAGATCCAGCAAGCACATGTATGTTTGTACAACCTTCCTGCTATTATCTCTTTATTGTCTGACTCTACAAATACAAAGGGTATTTCTCTGCATACTCTGCTGAGTATTAAAGAGAGCATACTTGCCTGCCCAGCCAGGATTCCAGATAGGTGGCCAGCAGTATACACATGATTAATCTCTTGTTGGGATGACCAAGTTACAAGGTGGGGTGGGTTAGCTTTCATTGTTCAAAACTCTGGGCCCCCTCTAATAACAGAGCCTGTTCCTCTGGTCCCTCCCTTCCTAGCTCATTAGTGTGTTTTCTTTACTCCTTCTCCAGGTTAAGTACCCTGTCTTCTCTGGGAGACTCTACACCTGAACGCATGTCCCCTTCCCACCACCGCCAGCCCTCTGACACCTCTGAAACAACAGGTAACTGCTTTGTTGCATATCAGCACATAGACACAGGTATATGCCCCTATAGAGAAATCCTGTACACCCATATGTAAAACACCTGAACTTTATGTTGAGCACATAATATGTGTGTTGGGGTTTACGTTAGGAGTTTTGTGTCAGTTGTCGCTTTATACCAACCTAGGAAGTGTCTTTTATACTCTTATTTTGCAGATAAGGAAACTGAAGCGTGGAAAAGTCACACTTATTGGAGACAGAATTGAGGCTTGAGACCAGTTGTGTTGTAACTGTAGAACCCATGCCCCTGTCATCACATATGTGCAGTATCTAGTAAAGACCCACAGCAAAGACAGTTGGTAGCCACACCCCTTTGTCCTTTTTGTCCTCCTTTACTCCCTGTTTCCCTCCCACCCTTTTTATTCTATGCATGAATATTGATATGAATAAGAGGATTTCTCCTGGCATTTATCATTCCTTGGATTTGGCAAGGAAACAAGCCTGAGCTATCTTCATGAGTTTTCCAGCTCTAACATCAGTCAGCTTTGGTGTCCCATTTGCTCTGTTCACTGGGTATAACAATGTAAAATTTCCAGTTAACCCACGGGGCTACTTAATACTAGATTTGAGGAACACTACCCTTTCTTCAATCAATATCATTCATACAGGCCTAAAGGGACAGCCGTTTCAGCACCTTAGGAAAGGGTCACTTCTCATATGGAATACAAAGTCACTTACAGGTTTTTACCAGTCACTGAGGGATGGAATATATTACAGCAGTGTATGTGGACAGGGTGAATCTAGGGAATTGGATTAGTCTGGGAAAGCTACTTAAAAAAAATTTTTTTAAGTGACTTGGATACACTGACTTTCAGTGTGACTGCCTACCCAAACTCCTCTACCCCAACAGGTCTTGTTCAACGCTGTGTCATTATCCAAAAGGACCAGCATGGCTTTGGCTTCACAGTTAGTGGGGATCGAATCGTGTTGGTGCAGTCTGTGCGCCCTGGTGAGTGCTGTGACCCTTCTGTCTGCAATGGACAGTTCTCTGAAGGTGGTGTGTGTGTGTGTGTGTGTGTGTGTGTGTGTGTGTGTGTGTGTGTGT
>LOJH01016295.1:22958-38052 GCA_001685095.1 Ellobius talpinus
TGTGTGTGTGTGTGTGTGTGTGTGTGTGTGTGTGTGTGTGTGTGTGTACAGGTCCCTCAAAGTCCAGAAGAGGATGGCAGATGCTCTGGGAGAGTAACAAATGATCTTAGCTTCAGAGACCTCTTTCCAGCCCCATAAGCTTTGTTCTTATACTAAATAAAATGAGCAAAAGATTTGAACAGTTCTCTAAAGAAGGCACAAGCCAGACATTGTGACATATGCCTGGAAATCTGAGGCAGAACGATTGCAATTTGGAGGCCAGCCTAGGTTATGTAGTGAAAAACAACCTTAAAATTAACAATTAAAGAACTACAAATGGCCAATAAGCATATGAAAAGATGGGGAACTGCTTCTCAAAATGACAAGATACTGGGATTTTTATAGCCAAAATAATAAAAAAAAATCGGTTGTGGTAAGGGTTGTAGACAAACCTGAGAAGTACTTAGTTTATGTTTTGTCTTCAAGTTCATATCCTAATCTATTTGCATCACCAATGGTGGGAATATAAAATAATACAGTCACAGGAAAACATTAGGTAGTTCTTCCCATTGAAACACAGATGTAACCCAATAAATCCACTCCTAGATAAAAGCCAAGAATTAAAAATACATATTCACACAAAATTTTGTACATGAGCATTCATGACAACTATCTCTGTAATAGCCCAAAGGAAACAACCTAGAGTCTACCAACTGATAAGAAATGTGGTATATCTACAACACAGCCTTAAAAAAAGAATGGAGTACTGATACATGCTATTAAATGGAAGAACCCTGAAGGCATACTAAGTGAAAGAAGACAAAAGTTCACAAAATATTGTGGTTCCATATATATGGAATGTCCAGAATAGACAAATGCTCAAAGACAAAATAGACTCTTGGTTACCAGAGTGTGGAAAGTTGGGGAGGTAGGTTGACTGCTTACAAATACCAGCTTTCTTATTGAAGTCATGTTCTGAAATTTGATAGTATATTTGCGCAGTTGTGTAAATATACTAAAAAAGCTCTGGATTATATACTTCATATAAGTTAAAGTTATATGACAAACTTGAAAACAATTTTTGGGTACTGTGGAAACCTGACAACATTACTGATTTATGCAGTACCTATCAAAGTTTTCAAGAGGTGACAATTGAGTGGGGTTCAGTCCACTGTGACCAAAACACTGGAAACAACAATGCAGGACAATGGTTGGGAAGTGATTCGGGTCACTTAAAGATCTTAGAGTTTCTCCTAAAGACTGTGGGAATTAATCAAAGATTTTCAAATCAATCTTCTTGAGAGAAGTGTGGTTTTGGAACTGGAGAGATGATTCTGCTGTTAAGGGTATTTAAGGGTTGTTCTTGCAGAGTACCCAAGTTCAGTTCTCAGCACCCACATTGGGCCACTCACAACTGCCTATAACTGAATTTTCTATGCATCAGATGCCTCTTCTGGCCTTTGTGGGTGCCTGCACATATATACACTGAGGCACATCAACACACACTAAATAAAAAAAATGTAAGTACATGTTAAGTGAATTGACATAAAGAAACCTTGGTGGTGGCTACTGTAGCATATAAGAGATGACGACCGATATGACAAGAACTAGAATTTAGAACAACAACAACAACAAAAGAACAGGAAAGAGACATCTCAGAAGTCACATTAGGGAAAGTTACCATCTGGTTAAGGAGAAAAAAATGAGTAAAGGATGGCTCTGAGTTGGGTGCCTGGATGCCATGGGTGGAATCTAGTAAGTCACAGGAGCAAGGCTTACAGGACAGAAATGAAGGTCAGCATTGAATGAGCCTGTGAAGCATTTAGGTAGACTGTCCTCTGGGAAACAGCTCTGGAGAGAGGAGATTAGGGTATCCTCAGCAACAGTGTAGTCATTGAAGCTGGGATCTGGCTGAAATCAACACACCAAATCAGAGATGAGAATTCTAAAAATTGATTGAAGATCTGTGTGAATCTTTAGCAGTATACCAACCTCTAATATCCACATCGTTTGCTGCTGTTTCATCTTTTAAAAGGTAGCTGCTGAGGTGATGGGGAAAGGAAGAAAAAATGGACTGTGGCTTAAAAGACAATGTGGATCGATAGAAGTAATTTTATTGTGGGAGTTCGCTTTTAATTTAGGGAACTTAGATGTCTTTAAAGGGTAGGACACAGGGAAGGAACCACTTGAAAAAGATTTTAAAGCTGTCTGAACGATGTCTTAAACGCTTAAAATTATCGGTAGTTCAGAGTGGTAAAGAATTTGACTTCTCTTCTGAGTCAGGAGAAGAGATAATACAGATGTTTTGAAATGGAGTAATGTTGGTAAAAGTTCTTTTCAGATAATATTATCTGCTGAGACGGAATGTTTGGGGTTTGATAGACATGGAAAAGATAAATCTAAAATAAATCTAAAATCTAGGGAATTTTAACAAGGTTAGCAGGTAGCAGGAAGCTTCAGGTGAAGTCAGTTCGTGTGTAAACGTAACATCTTCATTTGTTAAGTTTTGCTGCTGATTGCTTTTGTACAAAAACATTAAATACCTGCTACATATTAGGGCATACAACTGCCACAGCCACTCTGGCAAGCATGTCACAGTCTTACTCAGATATTAGGGTCATCTCATGATGCAGATACTGTAGTCTCCATTCCTGGCAGATGTATTCAAGCTTGTCCAAGCCTACCCAGCTAGTACATAGAGGACCAAGATCTAATGCCAGTCTCCTCGGCCCTGCGCTCTCACTCTGCTGCGTGCTGAAATACGTGCCTGCTCTTCAGAAGCCTCTAATGAGGCAGGGTTCTGGCTTCTCTAAATAAGCTTTTCCTCTCCTCATTTGACATTTTCATTTTGTTGTCTTTACGCTAACATTTTCTGTGTTGTGATCTGGTTAGTTCCTTCAATACTTCTCTCTTGAGTGCACGCTGAGGAGGAGCTCATGTACAATGTGGGCTCTCCCAGCCCTTAGAAATAGGTCAGTATAAGGAAGACCTTTTGGTTTTTTGGTTTGATGTTTTTGTTTTTTTCCCTTTCTTTCATATATTCTGTTTCTCATCAATCACCCCTTTTTTCTGATCCCAAATGATGCTGAAATAGCAGGCATCTACTAGCAGACAGAAATCTTCTCTTCTTTTTTTTGTGATAGCTACCTATTCTTACTGCTGGTAAATCATCTATCCTCTACTAACCAGTCCTCTACCTTTTCCCTCCTTCTCCTTCTCCTCTTCTCTTTCTCCTTGCCCCTCCCTAGCGTATCTGTGAGGTGTATAGTCGGAACCCTGACAGCCTGCTAGAAGAGCAAATTGAAGGTGCCCGGCGGCGAGTCACTCAGTTACAGCTGAAGATCCAGCAGGAGACTGGTGGCTTAGTGGTGAGTGAGTGGTAGTAGGCATTGCTCCAGGACCAGCACCATGCAGAGGGACTAGTGTAGAAGGAAGAAAGCAGGGCCAAAAGCCTCTGGAGCGTGTCAAGAGTAGCACCAAAGAAGGTGCACTATTGCAGTACCTACTGATGATATCAGAGAGAGAAAAGCCTGTTTTATGTCCTCCTACTGAAAAGAAGAAATACAAATAAGTTAGTCTGCTTTAATCTGCTAATTACTCTTCCCTTCTGAATAGTTTCCTCAAGACATGTGTATTCCTACTCTGGCATTACTCAGCGTTCATCCAGTAGCTTTTTCTTTAAGGATCTCCTCAAGGGAACACAAGTGCTTTCCAAGTCAGCCTCAGTTAAGGATCTCAGTCAGTTGAAAAGAATCTGAAACCACACAGGAGGAGGTTGTTTATCTTTTCTTCTCATCAGGGACTTTACCATTATTGTCTTGCTTATATCCTTCAGGCCTCAGTTCTTTGGGTAAGTAAGAACTAACCTTAGGAAATTATGGTACCCAAGAATACTGGTTTCCCAAATCCGTAGAAATGGTTTAAGGTGGAGCTGGAGAGATGGATCAGCAGTTAAAAGCACTAACTGTTCTTCCAGGGGACCCAATCCCTCCTCTGGCCCTTATGGGCACTACACACACATATGGTACACATACATACATGCATGTAAAATGCTCATACACATAAAATAAAAATAAATCTTTTTAAAATATTTTTAATTTGTTTAAGGCATTTCTCTTTCTTTTTAAACTGTTCTGTCCAGAAGTTGGTAAAAACATAGGAAATTAAACTTTAAAAATCTACTTTTCTAAAGGGACTTTCATATCATATGGTAGATGACTTAGATTATGGACATAGACCATCTAGTTTTGATTACCAGGTACAGTTCCCCTCAGCTTTCAGACTCATGGCCAAGTAACTTAACCACTAAGAGCCTCTCTCTTCATTTTCTTATTTATAGAAGGACACAACAGAATGCACCTGGTAAGGTATTGCCAGAACTAAAGCATACCACTAGCACCATGTATAAATGTGTGTGTATGCCTGCTGCCATTGTTGGTGTCTGTGTGACATGAATTTTGAGACTCTGAGCTGAGAATTGTGGCATTTGGGTACTAGCCCTGGTTTTCTTCATTTAGAATGTACTTTAGAAAGATTAGTAAACATCTGAGCTTCTTTCTGTCTCCGTATTTACAACATGGGAATAACCTGTTCTGCCTGGAGTTGCTGAAAGATTGAATGCAGTTAAGGAAAGTGCTTTGTGCACAGTTCTGCATTGGCTGGGGCACAGAGCTTCATGCCAGTACCAGTACTCCCATAGACAGATGTTTTTAATGCGCCTATTTATTTTTATTTTATGTGCTCTGGTGTTTTGCCATGAGTGTCTGGTTCATGGAACTGAAGTTACAGACAGCTATGAGCTGTCATGTGGTTGCTGGGAATTGAACCTAGATCCTCTGGAAAAGCAGTCAGTGCTCTCAACCACTGAGCCATCTCTCCGCCCCCAACATATATGTTTAGCATCTTTCCTCGTTGCAGCCTTGGGATTTTTTATTCCTTAATGGTTAGAAAATCTTTTCCTGTATCCAACCTGAATAAGGCAATAAATGCTTCACTCTTCAGGATGATTAAACTACTTTTTCACCATTAGGGGTCACCACCTTCTCAGACTGCACTTATGAAGCTGGGCATCCCCAGGCAGTAAAGCAAAAGTAGCCACTTGCTATAAAAGCAAACATGGCTCTGATTGGTAGAAGGAAACAGGAGTGGAAGAGGCTCAAAGAAATTTTCCACTGTCTGGTCTTCTCTCTTTTAGGACATACTTCCACTCTGTAGTGACACCAGCCAGAGAACATCTGAAGGTAAATCCCCATTGTCCTCTGGGTCTATATGAGCTTTCTTCTATATTGGTCTCTCCCAATGGAACAGATTCCAGAATAATAAAGAAAAAGTGATATTAATACACAGGACAGTTGGATATATAGAAGTAAACGATGGCTAAGTAAGAAATAGGAGCTACTGGGGTGAAAGGTCCAGACAGCTTGCTTGACAACATGTGGCACTTAGGAGCTTAACAAATTTTTGTGAAGAGGGGTGGCGACCAAAAGAGTTAGGAATGAGCTGCAGACTAAGAGTTGCAGTAAGAACTAGAGTCTTATTTTAGGTGGTGGCGTGTTCTGTACCCAGATGCAGATATGGGGAGAGGAAAAGCCCAGTATTCCAGGAGAACCTGGAGGTCACAAGATGAAAGAATTGAAGGACAGCTGGCAAAAGAAGGGAAGATGGCAGCTTCCACTTTCTGCCCAGTGCCCAAAATAAAGGCTGTTCTTCACTCGAGGCCTGAGATCTTTTCTAAAACTGGTTTCTTCTCAGGGCGCCTCTCTCTGGATTCCCAGGAGGCAGACAGTGGCTTGGACTCTGGGACAGAACGCTTTCCCTCTGTCACTGAGGTGAGTGCCAGCAGCTACATTTAAAATGTATGCATTCAATTTCCCACCCCTGGGCACTAGATGTCTCTGTTACTTACTGGCCACTGAAAGTCCTGGCCCATCACCTGGACACCTCCTCCACAATTCTAGGGAACTAGTCACTGTGTTCTGGTTCCGAGTGGCTTTGACATGCATCCTCATGCTGGATTATCACATCTGGCATGTATTTTATCACAGTTGATTGGCTCTGTTGTGGTATAAAGTGTAGGGTAAAAAGGTGGGCAGTGTTATCACTGTAGCTCATCTTTGAGAGCAAGTTAATGAACCCCACTGAGTCAGATGTGATACTCACTTTCTTTGCTGCACATCTTTTCCTACTTTAGTCATAAATTTTCAGATTTTCTTATCTCAAAGGTTATCTCTTCTAGTTGCTCTCAGCATATAAGATTATGAATATAAGATAAGAAATAATAGAATGAGTAGAAGAATGATAACAATAGTAAAATATCTATTTAGCCAGACTCATTAAACATGGAAATAAGTGTTAAAAATATGCTAAAATTGTAATTTAAGTAACATTTGGGGTTTCCTTTTCTCACTGCTAGTAACTGACTATTGGTGAGAGGGTGATGGATATCTGTAAAAGAATAGATATCTTGGAAAGTAACCAGAAAGTGGTGGGATGTAGGTAACCTATAGTTTGCATACATGAGAGGTGTATACTTGGCAATGAAGTATGTGAACTGTGACTGAGACTTCCTGATTGAATAGATATACAAGCTCTTTGGCTTTCAATAAGTCTCATGGTCTTTCCTGGTTCCCAGAGAGCTGTTAGAAAGAACAGTGTATAATCAAAAATGCTATGAGTGCCAGTGGTTATCATTATAGAGCTGTCTGAATGAGATTCCTTATCATAGAATTCTCTTCCTCTAGTCACTGATGAATCGGAACTCAGTACTGTCAGATCCTGGACTAGACAGCCCTCAGACTTCTCCTGTAATCCTGGCCAGAGTGGCCCAGCACCACAGACGACAGAGCTTGGATGCACCAGTGCTCCTACCCAGTGACCAGGTGAGAAAGATTGGAACAACCCCAGTTTGTCTTTCTCCTTTCACACCTAGGACAGAGAGAGCCTGTCTCAATGGAGGGTGGGGGGAGGAAGGAAATTAATTGTATAATGGGAGGTTTTTTCAAGATTTTGTTTATTTATGTGTATGAGTGTTTTGCCTGGGTATATGTCTTTACCACATACATACTCGGAGCCCAGAAAAAAAGGCATCACATCCCTTAGAACTAGAGTTACACAAACACATAAGTAAAAATAAAATAAAATCTAATTGAAAAATGCCTAGAGTATACAAAAACTTAAAAAAAAAGAGAGAGAGAAACTTTAAAAAAACAGCAAGAAATCAAAAACCTAGTCAATAAGTGGGCTAATGAAGTGAAGAAATGGTTCTCAAAATATGAACTACAGCCAGACAGTGGTGGCACACACCTTTAATCTCAACTCTGGAGACAGAGGCAGGTGAATCTCTGTGAGTTCCAGGCCAATCTGATCTACAGAGCAAGTTCCAGAACAGGCTCCAAAGCTACAGAAAGAAACCCTGTCTCAAAAAAATAAAATAAAATTATATATATGGACTACAAATGGTCAATAAACATGAAAAGATATTCAACTTTATTAACCACTAGGGAAATGTATATTTCTATATTGAGATCCATACAGAATGGCAATCATTAGGAAAATACATAACAGAGGTTGGTGAAGATGTAGATTAAAGGGAACCCTATATATTGCTGGTGGTAGTATAAACTAGTCCTAGCTACTGTAGAAGTCAATATGAAAATTTCTTAAAAACTAAAAATAGGTCTTCTATGTGACCCTTGAGTGACCCTATTTCTGAGGCAGCCTGAACAGAAATCTACTCACCCCCAGATAGGGAACAGATGATAGACTAAAGTCTGGATACCAGCCAGGTGGTGGTGTGGCACACACCTTTAATCCCCAGCCCTTGGGAGGCAGAGGCAGGTGGATCTCTGTGAGTTCAGGGCCAGCCTGGTCTAAAAGAGCTAGTTCCAAGACAGGCTCCAAAGCTACAGGGAACCCCTGTCTTGAACAAAACAAAAATTAATAAGGAAGGAAGGTAGATAGGTAGTTAGGTATGGATACCACTAAAGTACATTTTGGTAAACTTGAGTTTTTATTGGTATTACTTATCGGAGTATGGGTGAAGTATTAGTTACAAGAACAAAAATATTCAAAGATCAAAAGCATCATCAAAAGCCCACCCTAGCATGACAAATCATGAACCTAAAGTATAACTTAGAGTCAACTTGACAAATTGGAGAATGTCTCTTCCAGATAGCTCAGTTGGTCTGAAGGTATTTCTCGGCAGTCCTTATTGCTTTGGTATGCTTGGGGAAGGAGTGGCCTCGTGCATTTGATCAGTCCCAGGGATTTCCTGAAACTTCTGAGTTATTTCCTGAGTCATAAGAAGCTTCCTGCAGGATGGAATGTTTGATCTTAGAGAAAATTTCTTTATAACAAAATGATGATCTGTACCACTCTGGATTACAGACATTTGCATGTCCATATTTATAGCAACGCAGTTCACAGTAGCTAAGTTATGGAACCAGCGTGGTGTTCAGCAGCAGAGGAATAAGAAAAATGTGATGTATATACACAATGGAGTTTTTCAACCATAATGAAGAACAAAGTCTTGTCACTTGCTTAAAAGTGGATGCAACTGGAGCTAATCATAAGAATAAAGTCATATTAAGAGAGACAAATGGCATACGTTTTTGCTCGTCTGCTAATTTTTGGCTTTCTATAGATATATAAAATCATGTTTTGTGTCCATGACATGACTGTCCCTAGAGACAAAGGAGACCAACAGAAGGAAAACACTAGAAAGGGGAAATCATGGAGCAATGGAATATGCTCAGAATCAATACATGCTTGTACCAAAACAGACAGGGCTTTTCTGTGTAGCTTTGGAGCCTGTCCAGGAACTCAATCTGTAGATCAGGCTGGCCTCAAACTCAAAGAGATCTGCCTGTCTCTGCCTCTCAAATGCTGGGATTAAAGATGTGCATCACCACCGCCTGGCTAAAACTTTTTTAAAATAGATTTATTTCTAAAAAAATTCTCCCCAAACAAGCTAAAATCGAGCCTTTTTTATGCTTTTGCCAGAGATTCTTAAGGGATCTAGAGAACATGGGCCTCAAAGACTGGGTGTTACAAGATATTGGAGGGTCTTGGGGTATGTCTGAAAAGAACAAATACAGCTTGCCTGCCTAACTCTGTGCCTTTGAATGTGTGGAAGGCTCTCAGGGCCTCCGTCTTCCAATTTACTCAATACTTTCAGGGTCTCTCGGTCATTCTGGGGTAGATATAGGTGACTGTCCAAAAAACAGAAGATAAGTATTAGGGAAAGCTCCTTGAGAAAGTGCATGAGTAAAATTGGTGGTTCCAGAAACAAGTCTCTCTTGGAGAATCACTAAAAACGGCAGGAAATGTAGTCACTAGAAAATTGTTGATAATTTTCCCAGCATTTGGGTGGCAGAGGCAAGAGGATCTTGTGAGTTTGAGGCAAATCTGGTCTACATAGTGAGTTCCAGGACAGCCAGATCTACATAGTGAGACCCTGTCTCAAATAAAATAAAATAAAATAAAAAATTGGTAGCTCAGGGAACCTTTAGAAAAATCTGACCTATAAAGCATTTGAAAAGTTTATGTGGTGTGAAGTCTCTTGGAGTCATTACTGGTATATCAGTTAGGATTAGTATTTTATTAAAATTCATGGAAATTTTAAGAAAAGAAAAAGAAAAACAAAAGCCAGAGTGTAAAGAGTTTGGGTTTTAACAGGGAGTAGGGATCTACCATAGATTGTTAAGCAGACAAGGGAAATAATGCGTGTTAGTGTTTGAGGAGAATCAGCTCCATCTTCCCTCACTAAGGGAGAGACAAAGGCAGATCTGCTCTGGTGTCTCTAGCAGTTACTAATACATATACTTGCTTGTCCACCCTAGTCAGCAGCACTGTGGTAGTTGCTGTGTTAGATTTGGAGAGTGTGTTTAGGGAGAACAGTAGTGAATGGTCTGTTTAGGAAAACACAAGTCTCCAACCCAGTATCCATTAGGTGCAGTCAGCTCTTTGTTAAAGGACACTCATTCCTCATCCTTTGCAAACAGAAAGAAAACATTTTTCTAATCTCCCATTTTCCTGTGTCATGTGATCAGACTGCTCTATTTCTGCTGTGCCCCACCCAGAAGCAGTTGGCTTTCTGCAAGTGGAAATGGATACATATGTGCTGAACTTTGGGATTAGACCAGTTAGACCTGAACGGCCATTTTAGAGTTAGGCTCCTAAACAAACGCCACTGAGGAAGTTGAATCCATGTCTTCTGTAATTTCTCATATCTACATCTCTCTCTCCTTCAGGGTGTAGATCAAAGCCCAAAGCCTCTGATTATTGGCCCAGAGGAAGATTATGACCCAGGTTATTACAACAATGAGGTAACGGTTTTCTGGTTTACTCCTTTTATCTTCCTCCCTTGCTTTACCCATATTGCCCTTGACTGGAAGCAGTTTGATTAATACCAACTCTCAAATGAACCTGTGGGGAAGGAGGCTCAGCTAACAGAGCCCAGAAAGTAGAAAGCATGAGAATAATGTTTGCTGTTTTTCTCCTGTCTCTGTACCTCCCAGCCGTTCTCAATTTTTCTGCCTTTCAGAGCGACATCATCTTCCAAGATCTTGAAAAACTGAAGTCACATCCAGCCCACTTGGCAGTTTTCCTACGTTACATCTTCTCTCAGGCAGACCCTGGTCCACTGGTAAGTCACAATTGTCAGTCTTGGAGTGCCTGCTTCTGCTCAGTAGGGAGAATCTCTGACCACCATGCCCTATCTCTTTATGTATCTAGCTTTTATGTCAGATCCATAGGCAAAGTCAGGCATGTCCAGGACAGACAAAACTAAAAAGAAGATGAAACCTATTGTGTCATGCAGCTGACCACACCTGTAGCCTGAGGACTATCGAGAAGACCTAGGCCAGGAACACTGTCATTCTCTGTTAATTTAGGAAGTCTTCAGAGTTCTTTAAATGAAAGTGAATACAAATTGACTGAGCAGTTGAGAGAAATCACCCTTGCAGATTTATAATGTTGCTATAAAAAATTTAGCAAGGATAAAGCAATAAAGAATCTTTCATCTAAGATGATGGCATGAAGAAATACCAGCAGGGCTTTATTCTCAACACTTGGTAGAGAAAGGCAGGTGTTCTCTGAGTTTAAGGCCAGCCTCATCTGCACATTGAGTTCCAGGCCAGGGCTACACAATGAGATCCTGTCTTGGGGGGTGGGAGGAAGAGACGTTCGAGAAGATGGATGAAGTTCACAATGCCACCAAGGTGGTACCCAGATCCATCACCTCACACCCTCTCATCCCTCCTACTACATAGAAACAAGGGCTGATGGTAGAGGAAGGCTGGAATTGTGTTCTTTAAAGTAAGTCTTGCCCAAGGAATGAGTTGCTGTCTTTTTTCTTTCTGGAAATACCACAATTAGAGTCCAGAATGAACATTGATTTGCTCAAAGGGAATTCATTGAATACCTGTTTGTTTAGTCCCAAATGCTGATATCTCAGAAGCATTCCTGAAAAAGATGGAGCACATCACCAAGAGAAACAAAGTAAAAGCCCTTAAGAACAGTACATAAACAAGTGAAGACACCACTAGAAATGTCCAGTGTGGAAGGAGACAGAATAGAGGAGTGATCAACGTGAAATATGCTTGAGGGAACGAAACTGAAATGCTTACCTTTTTTTCAGCCTCATCATTGTTGACATTTTAGACTGGAAAATTCTTTGTTGTGGGAGGAGATCTTAATTTGGGGATATTTAGCCATTTACTGGACTCTACCCCTAGATGACAGTAGGAACCACTCCCTAGTAAATTCAGACATTATCAGACACCCTCCAGGTAAAGTCACTCCTGATTAAGATCCACTGCTCTAACCCAGTTTCTCTGTTGTTCTAGCTTTTTTATTTGTGTTCAGAAGTTTATCAACAGACAAATCCCAAAGATTCCCGAAGTTTGGGGAAAGACATCTGGAATATTTTCCTAGAGAAAAGTGCGGTAAGGATGTCATGGATTGGAATACAATTCCATACTCTGCATCACAAGCAAAGGAAACCCAAACAAAATATTCAAGCCAAATAAAGACAAGTTGTTTTTTGTTTTTAACGAAAATGTGTTTCTTGGGGTAGTTCTAACTCATCTTGAACCAGATGCTTTCAGTGCTGCTTCCTCCTGGAGAGGAGCATCTTCCTGTCAGCTTTGCTTTTTCCTCCTGTGGCTGACAGGACTGTGGGGTAGCCAACACATAAGACTGCTGTTTGTGCTTAGCCAAAGACCATGGGGATTTTATAGCATCCTGGGCGTTTCACGACCATAAAGTAGAAATCAGGGCTCTACACCAGATGCTTTTTCTTATATTTCCTCCTCTCCTCTCCTCTTCTGGAGAGGGATGAGGGAGACCTTTTATAAGAGGCATGTTCTCATAGGGAGGTCATCACTGTAAGCAAGTGAGTGTCACAGCTCTGGAGCTGATCCTGGCTTATTGGGAAGCCAGGCTATATCTAGAGCCACAATAGCACAGCTCAGCCCTTGGAGGGAAAGGTGTCCTGACTTACCAGGAAGTTGGGCTACCTGAAGCTGGGGTGCAGTGGGGAATGGTTTACCCACAGGATATAGCAGTCCCGCTCTTCTCCTAGAGAGCTGCTACGTTCCTAAGGGAGCTATCCCCTAGTTCTAGTTCCTAGCAGAGCTATCCCCTTCTTCTGTGACCCAAGATGTTACTTCTTCTACTACTCTCTGCTAAAGGGGAGCCTCTGCAGAAATGTAGCAACCTCTTCCTCGTGAAAAGTAACTTTTTCTGCTCAACCCTCTAAGTGAACATCTCAGCAAGGTTCTTCTGTTCTGATGAGCCTTGTTCAGCCCTCCTAAAGGAATGTCTGTGCAAGGTTTCTCTGCTCAGTCCCCTAAGGGACATCCCAGCAAGGTTCTTCTGTTCTGTGCAGACGAATGAAGATCTTCACCAAAGACTCTTAAGAAAGAGATTTATTTGGGAAGGAAGAGTCCAGGAGAGCAGCTGCCTCTGCTAGGATGGGAAAGGACAGCCAGCAACTGAACAGTCTTATAAAGGGCTTCTTAGGGGTGGAATTTTCCCAGAGAATTTTTCTGCTCAGGGATTAGTTAGTTTAGTTGATCATGGGCAGAGATGGCTCCGATTTCAGGGCCAAACTGTGTTTCTTTCACTGGTCCTGGTCCTTTGGCTCTAATTTTATGGTCAGGGCATGTGTCTTTCACTGACTCTGATTCTAGAGACTGTGTTTCTTTGGCACTTTGGTTTCCGAGTCAGGGTGTGTTTCTTTGGTTTTGTGTTCAGGAATAAAGTGTTTCTTTTTCTGGCTCAGGTTTCAAATCCTGGGTGTGTTTCTTTCACTGGCTCTGGGTTTAGAGTCAAAGTGCTCAGGGATTGGTTGGTTTTCCTTGACTGGTGTTTTTACCCTGCAATCACCACCAGAAAGCTAGAGATAGATTTTTAAAAGACCTTTTCTCTCTAAGAGATTAGGATTCCTGGATTCTGTTCCTTACTCTCAAAGATCTACCTTTCCTAAGGCTGGAGATGACTCAGTGGCTAAGAGCACATGTTGCTCTTCCAGGGCTCCCAGGTTTGATTCCCAACACGCACATGGTAGCTAACAAACATCTGTAACTCCCCTACAGACACTAGCCACTCACGTGTTACATAGACATACACACAGACAAAACACCCAAACACATAAAATATTTTTTAATTTAAAGGATTTATCTCCTCTATATGTCTCTTTAGTTCCACATGTAGAATATATACTACCATTCTGCACAATAGTTAGAGATAGAGCAGTGGTTCTCAACCTGTGGGTCTTGACCCAAAGAGGTTGAATGATCCTTTCATAGGGGTCACCTAAGACCACCAGAAAACACAGATATTTACATTAGGATTCATAATAGTAGCAAAATTACAGTTATGAAGTAGCAAAAAAAATTTATGGTTGGGGGTCACCACAGCATGAGGAACTATACTGAAGGGTCTCTGCGTTAGGAAGGTTGAGAACTACCGAGAAAGATTTCTAACAACTCTCCAAATCTCGTCTGCCTTTCCTTACCTGGGTGAAGAGACAGGCGCAAAATCATCAGTTGATCTGGATCAGTGAGGCAAGGAAAGTGTAAGTTTCTGAGATTCAGCAGGCCTTGCTGTCATTCCCTAAGAGGGAGGAATGAGCTTCTGCATCTGAACTGGGTTCTCAGGGAAGTGTCAGGATCCTGCCTGGAGCATCTGCTTGCAGATGACAGTCCTTATCTTGACTTTATAATCTGATCAACTAAACTAATTTCGAAATGATTATATTTTCTCACAGTTGGCTACTGGGGCTAATAAGTTTGGGGAAATTTGGTTTTCCTCAGTGTTTTGCATTTGCTGCCTTTGGTGGGTCTTGAGTAAGAAGGTTAGAGCTGCCAGGTACTCTGCCATCACTTTCAGAAACCACATCAATATCCAGCCATGTGGCAAGAGATTTAAGGGCACATGCTAAGTGCAGGACTAGGTGACACATACCCCGTTTCCACTGGTAGCAAAGGAGAGGAACAACAATGCATCAAATAACAAAGGTTATCCTTTTGGAGCCATTCAGAGGCAAAAGAGAGTCCAGCAGCTAATTTGACAGTGGTCCATTCTACATTCCATGCTTCAGAGTAAAAAAACCGCTGAGTCACCCTCAGAATGTAGTATCAACTTGTCTTGTAAACTCGTGTGCCATTTCCCAGAGTCCTAGCCTAGAATTCAAGTCCAAAATTGAAGAGAGATGAGAAAGAGGGAAAGGGTTGGTATAGACGAGATAAAATAGCATTACCAGATCATGTGTACCTACATACTATCCATCTGCTTGGTGCTTGCAACCTCATTACTTCTGCCCCCACTCTTTTGTTTTATAGCCTCTCAGAGTGAAGATCCCTGAAATGTTGCAGGCTGAAATAGGTAAGTTGGTCATGGATCTGGTTGCCTTTTTTAGTGCCATTCTTTTTTTTTCCTTTTTTTATTACTTTTAAAAAAAAAGTCCAAATTCCCATTCCCTCCCTTCCTCCCAGTCCCCTCCCTCTCCCTCCACAGACCCTCCCCCCACCCCTCCAACCCTAAGGGAGTGCCATGTACCCCGCCCTGTGGAAAGTCCAAGGCCCTCCCTACTACATCTAGGTTGAGCAAG
>LOJH01016296.1:5172-19129 GCA_001685095.1 Ellobius talpinus
TGGTTGCTGGGAATTGAACTCAGGACCTCTGGAAGAGCAACCAGTACTCTTAACTTATGAGCCATCTCCCCAGCCCGGAAGTACATCTTTCTAGTTCACTGCTGGATTTCTAATGTAGTATACTACCAGTTACAATATGCAGGATATAATCCACATTTAAATATTTAGTGAATGAGTAATGTGGCAGTTAGACAGATTATAAATGTGTGCTTTTTAATACGTCAGCGAATAGTTTATCAGATAGGAACAATCATGTGTCTAAACTCCACAGTTTTCTTGCATTTCTGATTTTCTTTTAAGAAGAAAGCACCGTCTTCCATGTTCTTCACAAAACCATTTACATAGCAGATAGCCTTGGAAGACAGTAGGGGTGTTTGTCTCTCTAGGGCATCAGGGGTACTTCTTTCCTCACCAGGATCATTTCCCTTCATTCCCTTTCCTTCCTCTAACTCCCCCCCATGTTCCCTGACCCTGCCTCTTTTCAAATTCCTGGCCTCTTCTTCTTACATGCATATATGCATGTGTATGCATAAATATATAGAAATAACTCACTGACTCTATTTAGCATTGTTTGCATGGACATAATTTCAGGACTGACCACTTGGTATTGGATAACCAAATAGAAGGCTCTTTCCTGGGAAAGACCACTTCTCTCAGAGACCCTTAGCTGTCTTTAGTTCTTTTGCTAGAAGAAGGGCCTGTGAGATTTTTGCCTTTCACAAGCATGTTTATTGGTATTGTCCATGTTAAGGTATTCCTTGGACAGCCATGTTATTGAGGTATCATACTTTTAGGAGACACAAGCTCAAACACATTTGCTGCTCCTCTGACTCTTTCCATCTTTCTGCCTCCTCTTCTGTGGTGTTCCTTGAGTCTTAGGATTATAGGTGTATATTCATTTGGGGTGGGAACTCCATGAGCATTTGAGTCTTGCATTTTTACCCCCTGTGATTGTTCTACAATAGTCCCTGTTACAAAGAAAACTGTCTTTGGTGCAAGTTGGCAGATACACCTATCAGTGGACATAAATGTAAGTATTTAGAATGTAGTTAGGGTAGTGATAGTTTAGGAAAACGGCAGTAGTGTGTTCTCTTCTAACATCCGTGACCCTGAGTAGTTGGTAGTAATCCCCAAACTCTTAAAAATATTTTATGTATGTTCCCACCTTAGCCTAATACTATCCTTTCAGTGTTTGCAAAAATTTCACCAATGTCCTTCATTCTATATATCATTTATAGAAACATTTCAGAGACAGATGAGAACATGGGTGAAGAAGGAGATGGAGTAATTTAGATATATAATGTAAATAAAATAAATTTATAAAGTTAATTTTAGCAGAAAACAAACTGATAGTGTAGCTCTGTATATATCTACAACAGAAAACTAAATTGCAAATAAAAAGATCAATATTGCATAACCTTTATTGCCAAAATCAGGTTTGCATTTTCTGCTGCGTTTTATTTAACAGATAAATTCCCAAGATTGCAGTGACCTGGAGGGCAAGTGCTGCTTGTTCAGTGCCAAGAGTGAAAGATTCAATTACTGACGGAAGCTTACCTGTGTGCACAACCATTCAGGACACCAGAAAGGCTCATTTAGACACTCCTAATGGTTTTGATTCCGAGAACCCCCTGAAGACTGAACTGATTACATCGGGATTTCTGGCTGCAATGATCAGAGTAATGCCCCCGGGGTCTGAATAAAGTGGTGATGGATCTCCGAAGCCCTGCAAGTCGGAGAGGAAAAACCACTTTTCCATCTGAGAGTTCTGTCCCATACAAAGTCGGAATGCATCACCAGTGAAAAGTTAATCTCTTCCAAGTTCTTGAAGGAATGAAAATGTGCAACACCCAGTTCTACTGCAGAAATGAGGGAAAATATCCCTGTATGAGACCTTTCTCTCTTCAGTCAATTCAGTTGGAAATTTAAATATTGTGTCAAATGACCCATAGTATTACTAAATGTATATGATACTAACTCAGAAAAAAGATTGATTAACCTTCATGATGCATAAAAAATTCTATGGATTTTTAATCAATATCCTCTAAGTACTAACTAAGGTCTTGTCCTGGAAAATTACCCGAAATTTTTGGGATATGACAAGACAGTTCAACTTGAAGCAATGACTGTGGGTTTTTTGAACCTTTATTTATGTTTAAGAGCTTATAATTTTCAATGAAGTATACATTTGAAATAACGGAAAATTAAACATTCCAAATATTGTTGATATACTACTTTCAGAAAGATAAAGTCTGGCACATTTCTTGTTAGCTTTGTTTTTCATTGATTCATAATTGTACAAATTAATGGAGTACAGCATATCTCAATAGGTATGTACAATACTTAATAACTATAGTAATATAATTGTCATTTCTACCAGGAACATTTATTGCCTCTTTGTTTTAGAAACATTAAAGACCTGTACAGCAGCCACATTGAAGTACAGAATTGTCAGCCTTAATTACTCCACTGTGCTATGGAAATAGAAAGTATTCCTCCAATTCTACTGCACACGGGTACCTACAAACCATTCTCCAGCCACTCTCCCCATTCATACATGAGAACAAAATATTCAGATGCCGCCAATAAATGATAACATGAACATTTATCTTTCTATGCCTGACATATTTCACATAATAAAATGTCCTCCAGGCTCATTGATGTCATTGCAATTGCCAAGATTTCATTCTTTTAAGAATAATATCACATATCACATGTTTTTATTCATCTACTTATCTATTGGAAGACATCAAAATTTATCCTGTATCTTGGTCATTGTGAATAGTGTGGCAATAAAGCATGGGACTTTAGTATCTTTTGCCACCAACTTGCTCTCCCTTGATTATAAACTCCACGGTGGAATTGCTGAATCACGCGGCAGTTCCCACGGCTGAAGTTTGCTTTGTGCATAGTAACTTCATTGCTAGGATGACAGTATGGATAATTTTTAATGGGGAAGCCTGGGAAACACTACGTTGACTAGGTAACCAAGACTCACATTATCAGTTAGAAGTCAGGCTCTTCACTTGATAAAATTGGTAATCCTGGTGGGTCCATCTCTCAAAACAAAACTCTTATCTTTGAAGAAAACATCAGCTCAATCCCAGTTAAAACACATCTACAAGATACTTAACCAGAAATCTTCAAAACTGCTAAAGGCTTCAAAAACAATAAAGGTCTAGGAAATTGTTGCAGCAAAATTAGGTCTAGTATGGGACAGGATGACAAAATGTAACCATGAGGAAAGTATGGGTGTAGTTACAAAAATTGCATCAACCCTGGCTCCGTGAGTATCAAGCATGTATAATCTGTAAGGCAGTGGTAGGTAATATGGAACATAGAAGCTCTTACCATGTTATCTTTGAAATAGGCCTGTAAATTAAAAGCTATCCTAAAATAAGAAACTGTAAAAGTTAAAGAAGTGAACAAACTATTTTGTGAAAAAGCTGGAAGTATTGTAAAGCCAGACTCAGAAGCAAACCAGGAATGATTATCTGATCGGATCCAATCCAGCAAATTATTAACTTTCAGCAGACTAAGACAACTCTAAAATCCCAGCAGAGGGCTGTGTAGACCAACTAAATCAAGGGACAAGAACTTGCACACAGTTATAAGATGTCCCAACCACCTGACTAGCACCAGACAAATGTCAAATTTTCAAGTGAATGCTTTCAGAATGAAAGTGACTCTTTTACTGATTTTGGGAAACACAATCGCTGGTTTTTGGTGACAGCAAACTGAGGAGAAATAAAAAGATATGGACACTGGACAAAATGCTACCCTTCTTGTTCATCATCTTGCTATCTATGGCACTCATAAATCTTTTTTCCAGGGACATAGAATCTCACAATTATGGAGGTTTCATTGTAAATTCTTTTGGTCTGTAATAAATCTAGGATTCTCTTCAAATATGATCCTTCCATAGTGTACCCTTTCATAAAGACACAGATTGATGTATGAGAGAAAGGGATGGAGAGAAATGGATTGCTTAAATTATTGCTCTATTATTATTATTTAGCAGTTTGGTCGAATCAAGGCTAAACATGGAGTGGAAAGATCCACTGGGTGGCAATACATCATTTGCAACATCATTGAAGCACAACCAACTTCATCCAAGGATTTGTATAAAAATAATTTTGTGTAATATAAATTTTTACCAAGAACTTTGCCTTTTTTTATAATTTTCGACTAATGATAAAACTATCTCCCCATCATCACAGAAGTCCTATCAAATGCAGACGCTACCTAATCTAAAGAAAAAGGTAAGGAAAGAAACTAAATTTTTGACTATTGTTTCATATTAATGTTTATACTTGAGAAGAACTAATTTCTATCAAAAAATATTGCAGAAATAAATTAATTTGTGTGTTGGTCCATTACGCAATCATTAAGATGGCTATAGAAGGCTGGGCAGTGTTGACACACATCTTTAATCCCAACACTCACAAGCAGAGGCAGATGGATCTTTATGAGTTTGAGACCAGCCTAATCTACAGAGTGAGTTCCAATGCAATCAGGGCTACACAAATATATTCTGTCTCGAAAAACAAACAAACAATAAACAAAGACCCAAAACCAAACCAAAAAAACACAGCTGTAGAAGCAGCAGCAGTGTTGTGTTGTGGATTTACATTCAATAGCTGCCCCCCTCAAGGCTCAAAAACCATAGTAGTAGAGGGAGGAGGGAGAAGAAGGATTTACAATGGCTGTGAATTCATAGGTGCATTGGCCATGTGTATCCAGAAAACAGTAGAGAAAAGTATCTCACGGCACCTTATTCTCTGTATATTGACCAGTTGGGGGGTGTCTGTGTTAGGTGCCATTTATGACGAGGAGAAATTTTTTTAGTTAAGTCACCATGGTAAGTTGATCACATTTCAGGGCAGGCTACACTTCCAAGAGTATTTGGGCAATGACAACTGAACTCGAGAAAGGGTTAAGAAAAAAAAAGAAGAAAATTCAAAGTTGTGTGAGTGAGTATAGATATGAGAGTGGGGGGAACAGGAGGAAATGGATGAATATGAGCAAACTACACTGTCAGAAATTCTCAAAGAATTAGTAAATATATCACTTAATTTTTAAAGTCTCCTCATGAAGAAAAGCCCCAGGCCAGATAGATTTATCACTGTATTCTACCAACTATTCAAATATCTAATAACAACAATTCTAATCTCTTCAACAGAGCAAAAAAAAAGATTGTTACCAAACTAATTATACAAAGCTAGTATCACCCTGATACTAAAATCAGTTAAAGGTATACAAAAGGAAAATTACAGACAAATTTCCCTGATGAATATAGATACAAAAATTCTTAATGAAGTACTTACAAGCTATATTTAAGAAGACATCAAGGTCTTACACGATGAACAAGGGGTTTTATTCCAGAATCACACAGTGGGTTCAACATACACACATTAATATTTGTCACAAACCATATAAATAGACTTAAGGTCAAAAATCACTTGATCATACTAATAGATAGGAAAATAGCTTTTCATGAACCTCAACAGGCCTTCCTGAACATTCTGAGTTACATAATACTGTATTTTAACTACCAACACTGTATATTGTAAATAAAACCTATTTACCTTGCAAAAACAAAACTTTATGCCCATTAAGCAATAATTAAAATATTCCAAAATATTCCATATATTCCTAACCATCATCATGATCCACATCCCCAAAATCTGGAACACAATTGTTCTTGTTGTAGTCTCTGTTTACATAATCTTGCCTGTTTTAGATAGTTCAGCTAGATAAACTAATGAAGTCATTGTCCTTCAGTGACTGGCCTGTCACTTAGAAAAGCATCTTCCTATTACATCCATGCTACAAATGGCAAGATGCCCTTCTCTTTCCAAAATAAATAAAAGTCTATTGTATTGATATATGACATTTTTGTTCTCTGTTCATCTGGGGGTGAACATTGACAGTCAGTACTTTAACTGACAGTTTGAATGTCTGAAGTACAACTTCAAAGTATCGGTGGCTTAACATAATAGAGGGTAATTACTGGCTCACACCTTTCTGATCAGATGTTTGCTTGGCAGATCAGTACAGTTTTTTCTGTCCTTTCATGGACCTTTGAAGTCGTATGCTAGGTGTTTTACTTTCAAACCACTGATGAAAGGTGATACAAAACGTTTAGAGACCAAGTCTGACACAGGCGCTTGGGTTATACACACACTCTCTATGCATTTTTTCAGAGAACAGAAACCCAAAAATAGAGTATTGAGAAGTTCAGTTTCCTCAAAGAAGATGCCAGAAGAGGCTGAGGACCAACTATTTTTCACTCCATCATCTAGAGTGTGCATCTCCCTTCTTCAAGACTCCAAACCAGGGCTCTTCTCCTGGGACTAAGGCATTAAATCAAGATCCAGATGGAAAAGAAGACAGAAGGCTAAGGGTATATTTTCTCATTTACTCTCTCTCTCTCTCTCTCGCTCTCTCTCTCTCTCCCCTCCCTCCCTCTCCTCAAAACAAGGTGTCCTTGTGTAGGCTAGGCTAGCCTCCTGCCTGTATTTCCTGAGTGCTGAGGTGACAGTTTTGTACCATCAGCCCATGCTTGTCTTGTTCATATTCAAGGGAAAGGTTTTCCTGGAAACCACACCCAATAAATTCGCTTAATTTTTATTGACAAGACTTAATTTTCTAGTTATAAGAGTTACCAGGTGTTCTTGAAGAAAAAATGGTCCCAAAGGAAGTGCTCTATAGGAGGTATGACCTTGTGGAGTAGCTGGGGTCTTGGAGGCAGACTTTGAGGGCTCATATATGCCAAAGATACTTAGACCACTTTCTGTTGCCTGTAAGATGTAGGACTATCAACGATTTCTCCAGCGCCATATCTACCTGCATATACCATACCCCACCATGATGATAAATGGACTGAACCTCTGAACTATAAGTGAGCGATCCTAACTAAATGTTTTCCTTTATGAGAGTTGCCATGGTCATGGTGTCTTTTCACTGAACTAGAAACCCTAAGACATAAGTTGGTACCAGAGACTGGGGTATATCAGTGATCACCTGACCATGTTTTTTGTTTGAAATAATATGGACTTTGGGACTATGGATTACAAAAACAGTTGAACACTTTAAATGCTGCCAAATGGGCCATACTATTAGAAGCATGAAAGACATTGGTGCTGAATGTGATTTGATGAACTTTGGGGCACTGGCTCAAGAAGTTTCAGAGGAGAAGAATATTAATATGTGACCTAGAGAGAACTTATGTAATATTTTGGTGAAGAATGTGATTGCCTTTTGCCCTTGTCCAAAGAGTCTGTCTGAGGATAAAGTGAAGAGTTTTGGATTAGTTCCCTTGGCAGGGGAAATTTCAAGATAGGCTAGTATAGATTCTGTCATGTGGTGATTAGTGGTAACTCTAATGAAGATTAATAATGAAAAGGAGCAAGCAGAGCAGGGTAAATTACAAAATGTAAAATTTGGGGAGAAAAAGAGCACCAAGAAGTGAAATGGAACTAGTCATGTTTTCAAAGAAATAAACAGATTAAGAAATGGAACAAATGGAGTGGTAAACTCAGGGGAATATCCCACCCTGCTCAGTTTTCAATTTGGGAAAAGGAATTAAAGAAATGTTAGGCATGTTGTACTGGTTTTTTGGGAATCCATTCTCTTTGGATGGATGCCTTGCTCAGCCTAGATATAGTAGGGAGGTCCTTGGACCTTCCCCAAAGCAATGTGCCTTACTCTCTCTGAGGAGTGGATTGGAGGGAAAGGAGGGAATGGAAGGAGGGAAGGGAATGAGAACTGGGATTGTTATGTAAAATGAAAGAAGATAGTTTGTTTTCTTTTCAATTTTTTTTTTAAAAATATTAGGCAGGGTGGTAGTGACCCACACCTTTAATCCTAGCACTTGGGAGGCAGAGGCAGGCATATCTCACCCAACTAAGTTTCCAGTTTATGAAAAGGAATTAAAGAAAATTTTAGAGTCATCTGTGGTGGTACACACCTTTAAGCCTAGCATTTGGAAGGCAGAGGCTGGAGTATCTCTGGGTTGGAGACCAAACTAATTTACAAAGCAAGTTCAAGGACAGTCAAGCTTAAATAGTCAAGGAAATCATTGAGAACAGAAAGCTGGAGAAGATGTAATTGAACAGCCCCAGCAAACAGCAGAACTTGGCAGCTTCAGGCATGTGTTCTGGCTTTAGGGCTGAGGAGAGAAGAAAGGTGTTATAGAACCTTCTTCCTGGACAAAGGAAAGACGCCGAGGCCTGGCATGTGTCAGGGGTGTCCCTGAATGGAGGCCCAGAGAGGCCATTGAGTAAAGCCATGAGTTTCCAAACTGTGCCTCCAAAACCCCAAGATGTTGGAGATACCAGAGCCATGGGATACCTGCTGAGGAAAGCTGCTAACGCTAACAGGGAGCGGAACCAGTCCAAGAGAAATAAGTGTGTTGCAGTTAACAAATGTAAAAGAAGTTGAAGATCTGAAGAGCAGAATGCTTTGACATCAGACATGGAGATGCAGCGTTTGGAGTTTTCCCAGCTTGTCTCAGTCTTGCTTTTACCCAGCATTTCCTCAACATGCACCCTTCTCTACATTTTGGAATGGCAATGTATGTTCTGTGCTAAGACACCAGGTAACTTAGAGTTCCATTTCATGGATTCTTGATCTCATTAATAAGTGAAATAAAAAAATGAACTCATGAGCATCTCTAGAGAACTATTTTTATGAGAGCTTGAGGTAAAAGCAATAGGGAGGTGAGAAGAAGGTCTTGTCATAAGGTGTGACATACAGAAGACAAAAAGAAAAGTTTTGCCTTTTTGATTTGGGATCTAGGAAAGCTGGCAAGTTCAACAAGGAGCTTAACAAGCAGCTGCATATTGAAAGGACAGGGGAACTTCAGAGGAATAGAAAAGAGACCCAGTGCCAGAAAAAAAAAAAAAACACTATACTTAAGCCTTTGGTCAGAGCCCCAAAAGGAGACAGAAAGAAGAGAAAAGTTAAGTTAGGACTGTAGAGCAAATGCCAGAGGGTGGCCAGGTCCTGCTCTAAAACTCTGTAATCACAGCCTTGGAGAAGTGGCTTCCGGGAGGAATTACATTATTTCATTAAGAGAATAATTATTCCTCCCATATCTTTGACATGTTATCAGGTCAAAGAGCTTCCATGTGGACTACCTTTCCAGGAGAATAGTCCCTTGACCAGTCGATTGATGGGTCTACCTGGACTTGGAGGAGGAGTCTGAGGTTTGCCAATCTTTGGAACAGATCAGAACGCCAGGATCAGAGCTAGAATTCAGAAACCTTTTTAATTTTCCTGGGAGAAAGAAGCCTCAACAAAGCCATGGCACTTCCACCTTTTCAAATGATATTCAATCCCTAAGGAAGTGCAAAGCTGATGTTTCTTTTCCTAATACTGCTAGGAAAAATGGGAAGGTGAGATCCAACCTCAATGGCCTCCAAGCTATTTGACATTGTTCTGTCAAGAATTGAACCCTGGTCTGGCAATGGTGACTCACATCTTTAATCCCAGCACTCAGGAGGCAGAGGAAGGTAAATCTCTCAGTCTGAGGCCAGTCTGATCTGCAGGGTAAGTTTCAGGCCATACAGGGCTACACAGGGAAACCCTGTCTCAAAAAAAAATACAAACAAACAAAAAAGAGTCGATACGCTACAGTCATTTAGGCAATAGACTGAAGTAGAGGTGGTTTAGAGTCTCCTTTCTTGCCTACTTCCAAGCCTTGGGAGGCAACCAAGGGTAGTCAAATATTAGAATCTGACTGCAGTGGGGTCGTCTGAGTGTGCATCAACAGTAAACAAGAGGAGATAAAATTAAGACAGTGACTCAGTACATGAGGTTCACAGATTGCTGCTGATATTATGAGAGTTAAGGCGTATTTACACCATAAAGATCCATAGGACAAATTCTTTTGCTGTTCACCAAAAGGGATGGGCAACTGGACTCGAATTTTGATCACATCCTCACATAGAGTTTCTAGACAGCTGTGTCAAAGGAGAAGCAAGATAATAAGAAACCAGACAAGAAATCAGGGTTCCAAACACTGGCATTTCTGCCCGCCAGCTAAGACAGAATCAAGACCACTTTTGGCTTCAGTCAAGAACAAAAATGATCTTTTTCCAGGTCTCTGGCCTAAAATTTCCCAACCTGCTTCTAACACAAGGAAGATTAGTGTATTGGGCTTTTGATTAGGTTTATTGCTGTAACAAGCAAAAGAAGATACTGTGACTAAGAAAGAAGGAAGGATTGGCATCGAGCTGGCAGCTGCCAGTATGAATCTCAGCTCCTCCAGAGTTTTAGCTGTGAGCTCTGGTATTCAACTGCTTTTTCTCCTCATATAGCAAAGCTTTTGAATGTGATGACAAGCCAATCAAAGTACTGATGTTGGAGGAATCGCAGGGTTCTGATTTGCCTCTTCACACAAAAGACAAGTCTCCATTCCCAGTTAAACCAGACAAGCCTGGGAGTGCATCATTTCACTGCAGGGCTTTCTGCAGGGCTCTCGCTTTGTTCAGATTTCCCTGAGCTGCTAATGTGGTTCAACACTGACACCACTGCTTACCCTGAAGCCGGGCCTGGGAAGCACAAAGGCTCAGATCATAACTATGAATTCACCAATGCATTCTAGTTACTGGCTAACTGAAATCTCCTTAAGGCAGATCTTACTGTATGCAAGATTGATATTGAGCAACTGGGAAGATGCAAATCCATCTTCAAAGTTTTTTTTAAATAATTGAAGGTATATAGTGTGTCACCAGAACACCCCAAACATAAATTAGATTACAATGAGTACCATGTGCATGTATGAAATTCACAAAGGTCAGGAAAATAGCCTTCTCTTGTGTATATTTTGAAAGGTTGCTATACCATCTCTGAGTGTTAGAATTTTTAAATTCTATCAGTTAGCAGTTTATTTCTACAAGTTATGTGCCACTATTGCGAACAGACCACTGCAAAAGGATGTTGCCTGTCCCAATTGCCCAGTCCCAGAAAACACTCAGAGGCTTATATTAATTATAAATATTTGGCTGATGGCTCTGGCTTGTTACTAGATAATGCTTAGACTTAAATTAACCCATCATTCTTATCTATTTTTAACCACTTGGCTTGGTACCTTTTTTGCAGTATGGCATTCTCATCTTGCTACTCTCTGCACCTGCAAGGGACTCTCTGACTTCCTATTCCCAGAATTCTCCTTGTGTTGCTCTTGCACTCAGTCGCTCCCTAACCAACTATTTGTCAATCAGCTTTATTCTCAACAATGAGCATAATCCACAGTAGGACCACTACTGTTGATTGGAGAGTTTGTGCATGGGTTGATAGTTACCATTCTCCCTTGGTAGCATGCAGAGTGCCTTCCAGTACCATGAATGCTATCCTCGGCTGAACAAATGGCAACTCTTTTCACTTTTTAAGTTACCTTTTAAGGGATAGCAAAAGGAGTTAAATCTACAAGTTTTCTAAAGTGAATGGTTCATGAAGAATAGATATCAGGGCCCTGAAGTCTGAAAGAAGCCAGGTGAAAGTTTGCTCATGCTGACAGGAACACTAAGGTGGTCTAGGTCAGAGCCTAAATTTACTGTGGACTTGCTGAAGAGTATACTCCATCAGCATAGGTCACAGTTGTTTCATGAAATGTGGCATGGGGACATAATTCTGAGCTAATCTAAACATAGTTCCATAAATTCTGTATCTTTTTAGTATTCATAGAGAGGTGAAATTTGAGACTACTTATGTAACAGTTTTGTGATAATAGATCTTTTTAAATTGGAAAGCATTCCTGCCTTCAAAGTGTAGTAAATGAATATGCATTTGTAGTGCTGAGAGTACACAGACAGCTTCCAAAGCAGAATCTTGCTACATCCCACGTGTTCATGGACCTGAGCATTCTTTGTTTTAGTGCAAAACTGTTTGTTGCTTACCTTCAGTAAGTTTATGGCCTTGGTGAAGCAGGTGCTTCCCCCAGCCAGTGCAATGCTGAGTTAGTTCCACCTGTCAATATCGTGAGCATGAGAAGGGATTTTATAGCTGTCCCCTACCCTGAAGGGAAAACACAGCAGTGGCATTTTCCAAGTGTCAATGGAAGTATCATCTCAAACCTATCATTTGAATGATTCATTAAGCCTAGTGAGAGTTTGTCCTTGTTCAAAGACAGAAAAACATTCAAAGGAAAAATTAATAGGTAGAATAAAATATGCAAAGTAGGCTCTAAACATCTTCGGTGATGGTAAATGACATTGCCTAACTAATTCAGCTCTTTCATAATGCTTTGTTCCTACACAGCACATATGAAATTATGTACATATTCTCTGTGTGGTCCACATTTACAGACAAAAAGCACAGCCATATTTAACACAAATGCTACTTCTAAGCTACATATATGCAAATGTCACTTGAGAAAAAAATATTCCCAGGGCAAGGAAATCAACTCAGAATTTTATGAAATATTTGATCTGTAATTATCTTCTAAATCAAGTATTGAGAGACAAATTCCACTTGAACATTTTAATAGGATATTTAAATCATTCTGAATCATCCTATGCTCATTAACAACTTTCTAAGATAATTTTATGAACAATAATGAAAATCCTCGGAGATTGTTTATAAAGGATTTTCAAAAATATGGATCGCTAAGACAAAAATAGCACCAAATTGCATATTAGAGAGATTTTTCTTTTCTCCCTAGGTAAACGGAAAGTGTAACATGGATGGGGCCTGTTTGTAGGAGGGTTTTGTCCCGCCAGGTACCCATAGCTGGCAAGCCCCGAATAAAATTATATAGAGATCTTTGTAAGTTAGAAAACTGATTGGCGCATTAGGTCAGGTTATTTATTAGTTTTTGGGGAGATTGTATTCTGTCAATCATGTTTTAAATAAACTCTGATTGGCCAGACAAAAGGTATAGACAAAAAAACCAAACAAAAAATAAAAACGATACAATAAAAACAAAAAAATTCTAAAAAGGAGAAAATTGATTCCTCCCACTCCTGCCCAGACCACCAAAACAACAAGATATGATCTGCCCCACTAAAAAAGGTACTAAGCCACATAACTAACACAAATCAAAATAATGGGTTAATATAAACTACAAAAGCTAATAAATAGCCTAACCTAATGGGCCAATCCGCTTTACAACTGATAAAGATCTCTGTATGGTTTTCTTTAAGGCTTGCCGGCTATAAGGTACCAAGTGGGACAAAAAAAAAGCCAGCCCTCATGTTACATGAAATGAAAATATCTTATTAAATCGAATTATTTATTTAGGAATTAAATGTTAAATTAAGCCATACTCCATTTTGGGGAGGTTCAATAGCTGTAAAAATATGAGGCCAGTTTTCAGATAGAAGTTAACATGGATCACATGGTTACTTATTTTTCTTGCTCATCCAAAGCAAGAAAATCCTTTGTTCTCATGTTGCATGAGTCTTGGAAGATGCAGCCTAGAGCATGTGTGATGTAAGTTGTCACAAGAGAAACTCTCCTTTATTATACTGAAATCTAGGGGACTTCATGTCTATTTCAGGATGCAAAGTATAAACAATGTTATGGTGCTGGCTCAGTGGGTAAAGCACTTATGCAAATGTAAGAACATGGTCAAATGCCCAGAAACTATAGAAAACCAGATATGGTAGCATACTATATTCTTATGGGGAGATGAATAGTGAAGAATGAAAGACCCTCAGGTCAGGATCTTCAAGAGAGTGAGGGTCCTCCCCTCTCAATAACCAGGCCGGTGGATGCAATCAGCAAGAGGCTTCATGGATATAGATCACACAAGTACTTGTCCAGCCAGGCAGACTGGGAACCCCAAGCAAGCTTTTCAAACAACTTTTATAAGGTATAAGGGTTTCAAAAACAAGCAAGCACAGCAACAGCATTTCTATTGGTTCCTGGTTCTCACCTATTCCTAAGTTCCCCGAAAAAACATAAATCTAGATAAAGCAGGCATCAGCAAGTTGCAAGTTTCAGTAGA